>MU764211.1:92154-117390 GCA_026770625.1 Nicotiana glauca | reverse complement strand
ACAATGGTAATAAGAATGTTAAGTACATCATGCACCATCATTGAAAGATCGGGATATTTTCTAGAATGGTCCTTCCAATACATGACAACATCACCTCTTGAAACTTCTCAAGATCAAGTTTTGGTTCTTCTTAGTAAAGATCCAATTCTGACTTTCCATATCTAAAGACAGTATTTTTTTTATTTTTTATATATTTTAAATAAATATTTTATTAGGCCCACGGGCCGGCCCGGCCCAGCCTCAATCAAGCCTCGCGGGCCACGGGCTTACTCGGACCGGGCTTAAAAGCCTCGTTTTTAAACGGACTCCAAAAATTCTAGCCCAGCCCTGCTAAATCACGGGCTGGGCTGGGCTGGGCTGGCCCAACGGGCCAAGCCCATATTGACGGCTCTAGTATGTTGGGCCAGCCCATATTGACGGCTCTAGTATTTGTAGGAGTTATGACATGTTCTTTGGTGACAGGATTGAAGATATGGAAACGAGAAAGCTCTGTCGTTTGCTCCTCTATATATCGGTTCTTGCCTTACCGGTAAGAATAAATTCATTATTCCGCTATTTTCCTATATAAAATATATTTGGCCGAGATATGCGACGTTGAAAATGTGATAAGATATATACAAAAGTAAAGTATAAAGGAAAAGAGAGTCTTCTTTAAAAGGATATATAATCCATACCGTTGTTTCGCTTTTCGAGAGTCAATTTGATAATTTTTTGAAGCTAAATTCGATTAAATTTTCTTAACATTTTAAAATTAAAAGTTAGATATTCGAAAACGATACGAAAAGTATTATAATTTGTAATTTTTCTCATATTAATATGATAAAAAAATACATGTTACAATATTGATCAAAATTTATCTAGTTTGACTCTGGAAAATCGAAATATGAAAAGTAAAAATGAACGGGCAGAGTAAATCAAATGTAAATACAAAACAAAGCAAATTAAAGAAGATATTCAAAGACCGTAGAAGAATCACCAAACCTTGCTAATCAAATTCTTGAATTAAGTTTTGTTCTCTTCCCTCTCAAAACTTATATATTCTTACTTGTGCAAGTAATAGAAATGGATATTTTTTAGTTAGAGCATATAAATTTTTTCGCCGTCATTTCAGGTTTGATAATAACAGAAGAATCCGAAGAAAGCTTACATTATAAAATGGCCAAATATATAACTGGACCCTGAAACTTGGTTTTTTTTATCACCTGGACACTTAAACATAGAGTTGTTCCTATCAGGCCCTTCAACTAAACTACATATGTGCCAATTAGACACTTTGTAGACCATCTGAGAAAAACTTTTATAAAAATTATTGGATATGTAATTAGCTGCACTTGTGTATTTGATAGCTTTTAAGGCTTTCTTCTTTGCTTATGAAATAGCTGCATTTGTGTATTTGACAGCTTTGCTCTTTTGCTGAATTATTATTTTTGTTAAAAGTTGTTAATGTCAAAATGCAACTTCTATAAATCACTTGTGCGTTCTAGTTTGTAAAGTTTTATTCCAATAGCTTACAAGTGTCGTGCAAAGAGAACAAGCATGCAAAATGAGAATAGTCAAATCCATGTACACTATACTTTCTTTTAAAAAAAATTAAGAGGATAAATGATGAGTTCACGAGAAGAAGAAGAGAAATAGAATGTAAGGTAAAAGTTGGCTTTAATTGGAATAATATATTAGAATGTCATAATAATAATAATAATAATAATAACAATAATAATAATAATAATAATAATAATAGTAATATAATAATAATAATAATTCATAACCTTTTTCTCATTTTCACGCGTCTTTCCACACGCACTCAATTATGTCACTACAAAGTGTCTAATTGGCACAGATGTGGCTTAGTTGAAGGGCTTAATAGGAACAACTTTATGTCTAAGTGTCCAAGTGACAAAAAATATCAAATTTAAGGGTCCAATTACGTATTCTACCTTATAAAATTATGCAACTTAAATCTCCACGTTTCAAGTGGAGGAAAAAGATCGCAACCTCTTCTACTCCTACTTTGGTGGAAGTGGATAATCTAGTGTGATCCTAACAACGCAAAAGACTAGGTCTTCCTTCTGATGTGTCTACTGCCGAAAAATAAATGAGAAATCTTTTAGTAGTAATTAGCTATCTATAGATACTATTTGTTATATTACGGATTATAGATATTTTTTCTATGGTTATATGATGTATTTAAGCTATTGTATTCATGAATACGGTAGCAAAAATAGGCATGAATCAGGGAAGCACATCTAATCAGTTGTTGTATTCGACTGTATTCATGGTGTAAAATATGGGATTACAGCTAGACAGATTACTGTATTCGACTGTATTCACGGCGTGAAAAGGGGATTACATTGTTTTTAAACGGAAAATGTATCAATTAACTCCTAATATAACTCAACAAACTCAATTATAACACACAAAATTTATATTTTCGGTTATAAAAAAGATTCTCAACTGGAAAATATCCCAAAAACATAGCAATCTTCAGAGAAATTATATAATACATCTGAATACATAAATTATATTAATTAAAAAAATATATGAATACATAGAATACAGTATGATACATTGGAATACAATGAAAAAAAGACAGTGAATACAATGAAATACACAGAATACAGGGAGATACATTGAATTACAATTTAAAAAAAGACAATGAATACAATAAAATACATGAAAATACAACGTGATACGTTGAAAATATATTGAAATATATTAACAGAAAATTAAGTTGCCCAGCCCCAAACTCCATCGTCTTTGCTCAAGAACAAACCCTAATTTTTACCTTGTAGCCAAATAGTCCTTCCATCTTCAAAGATCTTGCACGCTCAAACCTGGAGGAAGTGACTGCTTCAACTTATCGGCCTTCTCCTTATTTGACCAAATCCTTATTCTTCTTGATCTAGGGTTTTTGATTGCTACATGTAATTGAATTAGTAGAAGAATTCAAATACTAAAAACCAAAGAATCAGTTCATCGTAGCCCGATAGAACAATTAAAAGACCTCAAAAGCGTTCATAGAAGAAAATATATACTCAGAAAAAATTACACTACAAAAACCAAAACCTAAAGCAATCAAAAATCCTAGATAAAGTGAATATAAGAGAAGATGCCGTTAGAAGGAGGAGGAGGGCGAAAATTTTAATGGGATGGGGAAAAGAATGAAACGTATCAAAGTAGAGAGAGAAAGAAAATAGTGTAACTAAATAGCGTATTTAGTGGCTTAGGGGTAGGAGATAACCAAAATTAGATATTTTGCTATAAACATTAAAAGGTATCTATAGAATATAATTTTTTTAAATCATACTTATTTAAAATAAATAAGGTGTTAACCTTTGCTATATGAGGTAAATATTCCTTTTTTTTTGGGTTTCTCATTCGGTGCCCGATGTTCGGTACCTGCATTAGAGCCCGTCTATATCCGGATCGGATTCGCGCCGCGTAGAACCCCATTCGAGGGAAAATGCTTCCTACCAAGGATTTTTCATGCCCAGTACTCTAACTCGAGACCTTTGATCAAGGGGAGAGCAGTCTCATCCACTGCACCACGTCTTTTAATTTGGTGGTTGGAGAAATAAGTTAAACAACAAAAGGGTTTTAATTAAGAATGAAAAACGAAAATATAGAAATATAATTACTATGTAAATATCAATTGTATGATGAAAGAAATACCATATTTGTTCTTAAAAGAAAAAATTCAGTTCCTAAGGTAGCAATATACATACTAGTGGTTGTTAACATCACTAAAAATACCAACTAGTCCAGAAAAGGAAAGGCCAAATATTTAAATAATTGACAATGATAGTACTTGAATAACAACAGAACTAATAACGTCAACTTCGTGCACTTCTGCAACTAGTTTATTGTTAATAAGAAACAAAATAAGCATCTACGAACATTTTCAGAGAGTAACTGAAATCAACAACGATAATAAGTATAGAGTGAATTTTGAAGAAATACAAGCATTTGATCGCGCTAGGGGTGTACATAGATCGGGTTAGTTCGGATTTTACAATTATCAAACCAAACCAATTGTGTCGGATTATTAAATATAAAGACCAAACCAAACTAATAAAACTCGGGTTTTTCGCTCTCGGTTTTTCTCGGGTTTTCGGGTTATTTGGATTTTTTTGGATTTTTTTCCAGTAAAATCTTCATAGAACAAAATATATAAATTGTGCTCAAAATATTTCTTTAATCCTAATAAGATACAACTATATGACGTATTTTCCAAGAAAATAATATAAAATATGAGATGTATCATGGCATTATCCTAAAATATTCAACAATAAAGACAATAAAATTATGTAATATAAATATTACTAATTAAAAAGTCATAATAGAATAAAAATAACCTAAAAGCACTACGTCGTGCTAAAATACGTAGACTAATAAGGAAGTATTAATTACATGACTAAACGCAAAAGAAAAAATAAAAAATAGGTTATGCATTTTTATCTAAAGTATTGCAAAACAAAAAATAGATATTCAATACATTCCCGTTCATAGTATTGAATTAAATGTCTTTTGTTAGCATTAGTAGTGACTTGATTTTGGTTTGTGCTTTTGTTAACATTATTTAATTCACTAATGTTAATGGCTATAAAACTTATTGGAACATTCAAAAGCTCTAAGTCCAACCTTGAAATAATACCTTAAAAGATAAAATTATGAATTTTTTAAGAAATATTTATAAATTACATCACAATAAGTATATTTTTATATTAAATATATCTCAAATTTCTATATATGTAATTTCGGGTTGATTTGGTTTCGGTTTGACTTTCTTTAATTAAAACCAAACCAAACCAACTATGGTCGGATTTTTTTTTCTAACACCAAATCATGGTCGAATTTTTTTTCTCGGTTTGACTCGGATTATCGGGTTGGTGCGGTTTATCGGTTTCGTTTGTATATCCCTGGATCGCGCCATACCAGTAAATACACAATCACAAAGGACGTAATAGGAACTCATCCAATTAATTTGAGAAAAAATAAATTAACTAGTCCGCCATTTTCATTTGTAAAATATATTTGGGCGACATATGCGATGTTGAAAATGTCATAAGATAATAAGCGAAAAGGCAAAAAGTCTCTTTTTGAAAGAGAGGATATACAGTAGAACGGTTGTCAAGGAATTAAATCAAATATAAATACAAAACTGTTAGCGGAAACGTAAAAGAAAGAACACAAGATTTAACGTGGTTCGGATCAAAATAATCCTACGTCCACCAGAGAACAATTGTCTTTCTATTATTTACAAAGGAAGGGGAGATTTCCCAATTATACTTAAAGAATTTCTCTCTTAACTCTCTACTCACTACAATATATTGTATTATTTTTGGGATGGTTTTTACAAATGAAAGGGTGCATCTATTTATAGAGGTAAAGACTTCCTCTTGATGTCATTGGTGACATCAAATTACCTGCTCTTGATGTCATGGGTGATATCAAAGGAGGAAGCTTGCTCCTAGCATTCATGCCAACTCTTTCCACCAACTCTTCCAATTGGCATGCCATTGTTGACTAAACATAAACCAACATTTTCAGCATGCCATTGTTGACTAAACATAAATAAATATTTTTAATCTCCACCTTGGTTTGCGTTTCGAGCGTGCGTGTGAACAACTCTGGCCAAAACTTCTAAGCTTACTGGGCAATCTCGTTATAAGAAACAAGAAGAATCAAACCATGGTTGCACATACCACCTCCACCTAACAACTGTTCTCTTCGGAGTTGCATCAGTTGATGCACACCACCCGCCAAGTCTTTGCAGTGTGTAAACTTAGCGAGCGGGACTATCTTGGTCAACATATCTGCAGCATTATCGTCTGTGATAACCTTCACGACCTTGATAGTTCCCTCTTCAATAATATCTCGAAGGAAATGAAATCTGACATCAATGTGTTTAGTGCGCTCATGAAATCTTTGATTTTTCATTAGATGAATAGCAGTCTGACTATCACATCTAAGAGTTGATTCCAGCGGAACCAAAACTCAATTTTGCTACTAAACCTTTCAACCAGATAGCTTCCTTCATCGCCTACGCTGCTGCCATGTATTCTGCTTCTGTTGTAGACAAAGCGACAATCGACTGCAGAGTCGACTTCCAACTAACGGCACTGCCAACGAGGGTAAAGATGTATCCAGTTGTGGACCTTCTTCTGTCAAGATCTCCTGCATAGTTAGAATCCACATAACCGAGAATTGAAATACCTCCACACTTTTTTGAAAGGTCAGACCAACACCAGAATCTCCCTTGAGATATTTCAATATCCACTTGACAGCTTCCCAATGCATCTTTCCTGGGCTGGATATATATCTACTTACCACACTTACAGATTGAGCAATATCTGGACGTGTGCATACCATAGCATACATAATGCTACCAACTGAACCGGCATAAGGAATCTTTGACATATGCTCCACCTTATCCTCGGAGTGAGGCATTTGTAACTCTGAAAGTTTAAAATGAGGAGCTAATGGTATACTTACAGGCTTGCACGCATGCATATTGAATCTCTCGAGAATCCTTTCAATATACCTCTTTTGAGAAAGATGTACAACACCGTCTTCTCTTGAAATCTCCATACCAAGGATTTTCTTTGCAGCTCCTAAATCCATCATGTCAAATTCCTTACTCAACAGTTTCTTCAAAGCATTTATCTCTGTAATGTTGTTAGCAGCAATAAGCATATTATCAACATACAACAATAAATAAATCATTGAGTTACCAGACATCTTCTTGTGATACACACAGCTATCCTATGCACTCCTTGAGAATTAATATGTAGTCATGAATGCATCAAACCTCTTGTACCACTGTCTAGGGGATTGCTTCAAACCATACAAAGACTTCTTTAGTTGGCATACGTGATCTTCTTTTCCTTCTGCTAGGAAACCTTCAAGCTAATCCATATAGATTGTCTCTTCTAGATTACTGTGTAAGAAAGCAGTTTTGACATCAAGTTGTTGAAGCTCCAAGTCAAATTGTGCAACCAATGCTAGTAGCACGTGAATTGAGCTATGCTTCACGATTGGAGAGAAAATTTCATTGTAGTCAATTCCCTCCTTCTGACTGAAACTTTTTGCAACCAATCTCGCCTTAAACCTAGAATCTTCCACTTCAGGAATTCCCTCTTTCTTTCTGTAGATCCACTTGCATCCAACTGTCCTTTTCCCCTTTTGTCTTTTCCCTAAAACCCATGTCTGATTCTTGTGAAGAGACTCCATCTCTTCCGTCATGGCTAACCGCCATTGTGCAGCATCCTTGTAAGAAGTTGCTTCAATATATGAGGAGGGCTCCAGATCTTTAATCTCTTCTTGTGAAGCTACGAACGCATATGCAATCAAGTTTGCTTGATTTATAAGGCATTTCGATTCTCGTGTCTGCCTCTTCTCCCTCCCCTTCGCAATTGTGTATGGTTCATTGACAGCAAGTTCTTCAGGGTCTACATCTTCTGACTCATCTTTAACCTGAGTCTCTTGATCCTTTTCCTTGGCAAGCTCCACCGGAGGCTCCACCTTCTTGTTGTTCTTGTTTCCTGAAAACTCCACGGAAACTTTATGGGGATCAAATATAGAGGATTCATCAAAGGTGACATCTTTACTAACTATAAATTTGAGTAAAGACAAACACCAAAGTTTGTACCCTTTTACTCCATCCATATACCCTACGAATATAGCCTTCTTAGCCCTTGGTTCAAGCTTTCCTTCATTAACGTGATAATAAGCTGGACACCCAAATACTCGTAAGTATGAATAGTTAGAGGGTTCACCTGACCATACCTCATTCGGAGTCTTAAAGTCAATTGCCGATGCTGGAGATCGATTGACAATATGAGCAGCAGTGTGAACTGCTTCAGCCCAAAATACTTTGGACATTTTGGCATGTATGAGCATACAACGAGCCTTTTCAAGAAGAGTTCTGTTCATTCTCTTGGCAAATCCATTCTGTTGTGGGGTATGCCTAACAGTCTTATGTCTTGAGATCCCATGAACCTTGCATAATTCATTAAACTCTTCATTGCAAAACTCCAAGCCATTATCCGTGCGAAGATACTTGATTTTCCACTCCATTTGATTTTCAACCAAAATCTTCCACTCTTTAAATGCTTCAAAAACATCACTTTTTGACTTCAAAAAATGCACACAAACCTTTCGTGAGAAATCATCAATAAAAGTGAGAAGATACCTCTTTCCGTCCTTCGATGGAAGTTTAGAGGGACCCCATAATTCTGAATGGATGTAGTCTAGCACTCCTCTTGTCTTGTGTTTGCAAGTGTTGAAGATGACCTTCTTCTGCTTCCCTAGAACGCAGTGCTCACAAAAGTCAAGTGTGCTGATCTTCTCACCTTCTAAAAGGTTATAATTGCTCAACATCTCCAGTCCACATTCGCTCATATGACCCAGTCTCATGTGCCATAGTCTTGCCTTGTCATCATTAGATAACTGCACTGTAGATGCATTTGTAGATCCAACAACGGTGCTTTCGGCCAATGTGTAAAGGTCGTTCTCCAGCTTGCCTTTCAGCATGACTAAAGAACCTTTAGTCACCTTCATAGTTCCTGCTTCGCTCATGTACCTGTAGCCTTGTTCATCCAGAGTACCCAAGGAGATCAAATTCTTCTTCAGATCAGGAACATGACGGACTTGTGTAATAGTCCTCACGACTCCATCATGGCAGCGAACTCGAACTGAGCCAATGCCAACTATTGCACAAGTTGCATTATTGCCCATTACTACGGTTCCTCCACTTTTCTCACAGCTACTAAACCAGTCTTTTCGGAACGTCATATGCAGAGTACAAGCAGAGTCTAACACCCATTTGTTTCCATAATTACTTTTATTACACGATGTTGTTAGTACATAATCGTTATCATAATCATGTACCTGTTCAACTGTAGATGCACTCGCCTTTTCCTTGGACTTTGACATTGGGCAATCTCGTTCAAAGTGCCCCTTCTTGCCATAACCCCAACACTCTGTATTCTTCTTGTTCACACGAGACTTTGATCTGTACTTTTATTTGCTCTTTCCCTGTTGGCTAGTCCGGCCTCTCACAAAGAGCCACTTGCCTGGTCATCTCTATCTCCTTCGATGTGCTTCAGCACATCACTAGAGTTAAGTGCCTGCTGCACTTGCTCAAGCTTTATAGGCTCCTTGCTATACATCATTGAATTCTCAATATCACGATATCCTGAAGTCAATGAAAATAGCAAAGCACATGCAAGCGTCTCCTCCTCCCTTTTAATTCTTACAATCTGTAAGTCCATGACAAGTTTATTGAACACATCTAAATGATCTTGTAACGAAGTACCTGACCCCATCTTAAATGTGTAAAGACGTCGTTGTAACAACATCCTTGTTGTCACTGATTGGTCTTGGTATAGCCCTTCTAGTTTTTCCCATAACTGTTTAGCCGTCTCTTCGGTACATGTACTCACTTCACAAAGCACGTTAGGTGCAAGGGATAGTTGGATTGCACTCAATGCATCCCCTTCAATCTTCTCCATGTCGGGAGCTGATGTAACCTTAGGATACTATCCGTCAATAGCATGGATTTAACCTTCCCTCCGCAGTAACGCCATCATCTGGATCTCCCAGATGTTGAAGTTGTTGCGTCCACTGAATATATCAATTTCAAACTTCATGGAACTCATCTTTGCTTGTTCTTTCTCCTTGGATCGTTAAAGAATCTTGTCGCTCTAATACCAATTGTTAGCGGAAACATAAAAGAAATAATACAAGATTTAATGTGGTTCGGATCAAAATAATCCTACGTCCACCAGAGAACAATTGCCTTTCTATTATTTACATAGGAAGGGGAGATTTCCCAATTACACTTAAGAGAATTTCTCCTTAACTTTCTACTCACTACAATATATTGTATTGTTTTTGGGATGGTTTCTACAAATGAAAGAGTGCATCTATTTATAGAGGTAAGGACCTCCTCTTGATGTCATGGGTGACATCAAAGGAGGAAGCTTCCTCCTAGCATTCATGCCAACCCTTTCCACCAACTCTTCCAATTGGCATGCCATTGTTGATTAAACATAAACTAACATTTTCAGCATGCCATTGTTGACTAAACATAAACCAACATTTTTAAAAACAAAACAAATTACAGAAGATATTAAAAGAAATATTAGAATTAACCCAAATAGTCGTCCACTAAACTGCTTAAACTAAAAATAACCACTGAAGGTATATATTCGGGGGGCGGACCCACACTGGTCCAAAGGGTTCAATTGAACACGCTTCTTAAATTATTTTTTTTACTATTTTTATGTGTAAATTATCTTTCTAAGAAATAATTATGTATAAATTAACAGTTGTTGAACCCACTTAACAAATGAAGTGCTTTGGTCGGATGGTTCGAGCGTGTTCATCGTATGAATGGTCATGGGTATCAAAACCTGGTCTTGCATTAGTCTTGACGGTTTTACTTTTCCAAAGCTTTTATGGCCTTTCCTTATTTTTACATCTGCTAAATGAAGGAAAGCCACATAAACACATACATGTCACGACCTCAATCCCGGTCGTGATGACGCCCAATATCAAATGCTAGGCAAGCCCGACCATATAACGCTCACAACTCAACCACACAACCTATTTTCCAATTTATAGCATTAGATTATCAGATGATATATTTCTAAACAGTGATCATAGACAGAAGTGGTACGGAAATCACAACAACTGCCAATAAAACTCCCAAAGACCTGGGGTCATGAGTTTAGAGCCTCTAAGATAACAAAATAATACATCCCCAGTAATACCGATGTTATAAAATGCGGAAATAATAAAGGGATAGGAGAGGAGTCGGATCCTGCGAACGTCAGGCAGCTACCTCGACAACTCCTGAGAAACTCTGAAGCAGCAAATAGCTCAACTATGCTCCCGAGACACCTGAATCTGCACACATGGTGCAGGGAGTAAAGTGAGTACTTCCAACTCAGTGGTAATAAGAGTAAATAATAACTGAGCAGTAAGAAATCACGTAAGAACACTCCATCATGCTATATGGGACAATACAACCTTTTGAGAAAATAGTAAAACCGTGAAAATCGTTTAGAAACATCTAGCTCAGGCAAAAATCTCTTTTGAAAATATTCTTTTTCCAACAGTAAGCATATGAATGCGATATCAGGTAGTGCAAGTCCGCACACAAGTCAGCCCCTCGGGCACAGCACTCTATTTACAAATAACACCAGGGTATCTAGTACACAGTGCAAGAAATAGCATGGATGCCAATGATATGAGAGTGCTAAATGTCATGCCACGTAGTACAGACAGGAATCAATGCGTGAATGCAATGCAATGCACATGAACGTTGCAGCGTACAGCCCGATCCATTTGAGTACCCGTGCTCACTGTGGGGGTTCAGACTCCGGAGGGGCTCCTACAGCCCAAGCGCAATATTAATGATATCAATGTCACACCGTTGCGGCGCGCAGCCTGATCCATGTACAGTCCAGAAATGCACATAAGCCCCTTGGGCAATAGCATAGCCGTTCTCAGCTCAAAACGTCAGTAAAATATCATTTAAGTTTTCAAATCTTAGAAAGATGGCTGAGTTTGCAAAACAGTATTTAGAACCTTGGACTGACGTCAAATAATATGCAACGTAATGCAAAAATAGTGATATCAATCCCCGAAGGATTCAAATAATCGGCACGAAGCCCAAAACATGGCAATCAGCCCAAATCATGATAGCATCAAGTAGTATTCAGTCAATCATGCAGTAAAATCAACAACCGGGATGGACCAAGTCACAATCCCCAACGGTGCTCTACCCCACGCTCATACCTGGCGTGCAAGTCACCACAATACAGCACTATGATGTGCAAATCCGGGGTTTCAAACCCTCAGGATATCATTTACAAGTATTACTCACCTCGAACCGGTGAAATCTCTAGCTCGCGACGCCTTTGCCCCTCAATTAGGCCTCCATGCGCGTCGAATCTAGCCAATAACAGAGCGAATACATCACAATATACCAATGGGACAACACCCAATCGAAAACATTCGAAATATAGCAAAAATCTTGAAACTAGCAAAACCCGAGCCCCTGGCTTGCTTCTCGAAACATTAAAAACCTCACATTACCGGATTCTTCGTCTCGCCACGAGTTAGTACATACCAAGAACTCCCAAATCCGAGCTCAAATGACCTATCATATTCCAATTTGAAATATTAAAACTCAAGCCCTAATGTATCAACCTTAGGCTTAATTTCCATGAATTTCTAGACCAATTTCATGATATAATCATGTTTTAAGACCAAGATTCTTACCTCAAGTCGATTCCTCTTGAATCCCTCTGAAATTCCCGTCCAAAGCTCTCAAAGCTCGCTCAAAATGGTGAAAATAACATAAGCTTCACGGAACAAATAAATATAAAATCCTTCTGACTCCAGGGGTTTCCTCTTCTGCGGTCCCCACACCCGCTTCCGCGATACCGCTTCTGCGGTCATATTTCCGCTCCTGTAGAATTTCACTTAAAGTCCCAAAGCCGCTTCTGCGACAAAACTCCCGCTTTTGCAGAACTTCACCTTCAGGACAAAATCGCTTATGCGATCTCTTGTCCGCTTCTGCGGGCTCGCTTAAGCGGAAAAGGTTTCGCTTCTGCGGAACTACCCTACCAGGCCATAAGCCGCTTTTGTGACCCTCCTCACACTTCTACGGAACCGCTTCTGCGGTCCATTTTCGCAGAAGCGAAAATACCAGGTACCAGCTGCAACATGCAATTCCTCAACTCAAATTTCGCCCCGATAGCCATCCGAAATCACCCCAAGGCCCCCGGGACCTCAACCAAAAGCACAAACATGATCAATTACCTTATTCAAACTTGCTCGAACCATCAAAACACTATTGTTAACATCAAAATCATCAAATTTCACCAAATCAAAGCCTAAGTTTCTTAAAAACTTCCGAATTACACATTCGATCAAAAATCCAACCAAACGATGTCCGAATGACCTGGAAATTTGCAGACACATCCAAAATCACCTAACGAAGCTACTGCAACTCTCGGAATTCCATTTTGACCCTCGAATCAAAATCTCACCTATCAACCTGAATTGGCCAAAATTCAAACTTTGCCAATTCAAGTCTAATTCTACACCGAGCCTCCAAAATCAATTCCGATCGCGCTCCTACGTCACAAATCATCCCCCGAAGTTAACCAAATCTCCGGAATTTACATCCGATCCTTCTAACTATATAGTCAACTTCCGATTGGCTTTTCCAAAACAAGCTTTCTTCTAAGAGGCCAAGTGCCTCATTTCCAATTAAAAACAATTCAATTCTATCCGTTCAACTCAAATACGGATATTGAAACATAGAACAACATAATATGGGGAAAACGGGACGGTAACTCACGTGACAACGGGCCGGGTCGTCACAATACATCACTTTAACATTCTATCTCCGTAATTTGAAAGCATTATGCGGTGGTTTTTTATTTTCTTTTGGTTTAAGAATGGAGTTGTTGAGGTGAATATTTTAAAGGACCTCAATATTTATAAAAATACAATTTATAT
The DNA here is from genome assembly GCA_026770625.1 of Nicotiana glauca. Classification (NCBI taxonomy): domain Eukaryota; kingdom Viridiplantae; phylum Streptophyta; class Magnoliopsida; order Solanales; family Solanaceae; genus Nicotiana; species Nicotiana glauca. The sequence goes on along the minus strand of MU764211.1, from coordinate 103,851 downwards.
AAGTTGGCTGTGGTAGGCACGAGGAGAGGTAGAGGGAGACCAAAGAAGTATTGGGGAGAGGTGATCAGGCAGGACATGTTGCGACTTAGGATTACTGAGGACATGGCCCTTGATAGGGAATTATGGAGGTCGAGCATTAAGGTTGTAGGTTAGGGGAAAGTTGTGGATATTTTTACAGCACAGTAGAGTGAGACTAGCCAGTTAGGAGTTAGCCTTAGAATGCTACTGATCAGCTAATGATGCATGGCTTTATTTGTTGGATATTAGTATACCTTCCATCCTTTTCTTTTTCTCTTTCTTCTCCTTTTTCTTTTTCTTTTTCTTTTTCGTATTTTCTATATTTCTTATATTGCTGTTACATTGTATTTTATGTTATGCTATGTTATGTATTTTTTTTTATTTTATGGTATTTTATTATGAGTCTATTGATAGTACTAATATATCGTCTCTTATTGCTTTCTTGAACCGAGAGTCACCTGGAAACAGTCTCTCTGGCCCTCGGAGCAGGGGTAAGTTCTGCGTACATATTACCTTCCCCAGACCTCACTTGTGGGATTATACTGGGTTGTTGTTGTTGTTGGTAGTTATATACATAATGATTTTCGTTTTTGATTTTACTTCGAATATTATTCTATCAAAACTTGACACCCTCTTCATATCAAATATGCCATATTATTTTACTTGTCTCTTCGTTATCGACATGCATTGCTACTGTTGTTTCTTCTTCTTCTTTCTCTTATTGTTTATTTTATGTATTAGTTTCTTTTCATAGTTTTGGAACTTTTTATATTGAAATTATTAATTTAATTTAGTTATAGCTCCCTTATGTTGTTTTTGATTTACGGTTAGTGTGAGTCAAAATTATGAGTTTGATATTTTAATATAGATCAAATTGATGTTTGTTACGATAAACTTTATAAAATAAGTTTTAATAAATTGTAAATATATAGAGAAATAGATCAGTTGTTGAAATCTAGGTAAATAAAAAAAAAAACAAAGGCGATTGTAAATATGTAGAGAAATAAATCTGCTATTGAAATCTAGGTAAGTTTTTTTATTTAAAAAAATACGACTTCATATAAAGAGTAGCTAGCAACTTTTTCTTTAAAGTTTACGTTCTTCATCTCGATTGTTTTCGATCGAATTATACTTGCATTTTTATTTTGGAACAGATTTTTCCGGTTGAAGTATACATGGTATAACTCGTTCCTCTTCCTGTCTTATCATAAGGTCCTCTACTCTCTTTCTATAAAGAAAATATTTGTCTTAGATTGAATTTTTAATTTACAAGAAATCCAAGAATAATTCAAGATGTCAGAGCCAGAAATTTAAAACCTAAGAACCTACTAGAGTGAGGACTAACTTATATACATTAATACTGTAAAAAAAATTATGATATTAATAGTATTTAATATGTTTTAGCAATTCTAGATTACACTTTGAAAAGAAAGAAACAATAGAATTATATATTTATATTATCCCGTTAAAAGAGGGTTTTGATGCAAAAATAACAATGGTTTCCGCTTCCAAAGACCAAAGCCACATTGAATTTGTTTTTAGTCTAAGGATGTGAGGAATAAGTAATTAATTATTTTTTCTAGGTTCCCTAGATGATCGGCCATGCATAAAACGTGGTGTGCTTGGAAAGTCCGGTTAGGATTAGATTTAAGAGTGTGTTTGGTACAACGAAAATGTTTGATTTACTTAAATGTTTTTCCTAGCAAGAAAAGAAAAGGGAAAATATTTTTCAAAATTCCTTCTCAACCTTCCTCACCCTCAACAATCCGCCTCAACCCTCAACAACCCGCCTCACCCCTCTCCAAAAAAGGCTTTTTCTTTTTTACAAAGTTCAATTTTTTCGTTACCACCCACCCTAGTACCCCTCCACCCCACCCCACCCCCACCGCAAAAAAATTCTTATACCTTAATTTTTTTTTTTGCAAATTTTAAATTTCTATTTTTTTATTTTTCTACACCACCCACCCCAATCTCCCCTCCCCTGGAAAATAAAATTAAATATATTTTTCAGTTTTAATTTTATTATTTATCGGTTTAAAAGCTCAAAATTTTACAAAATCCAAAATTATGAGTTTGGAGGTTTATGTATTTTGAAATTTACAGGTTTCGAAACTATAAAGTTTATGGGTTCGAAATTCCGCAGTTTTGAAAGTTTAGCGGTTCGAAAGTTTATGAAATTTTTGGGTCCGGAAGGTTGTTGGTTTGAAAGTTTATCACTTCGTGTTTATTATATCTAAATTATTTAAGAATACTCTTGATAAGTCATTTTCCTTAATTTGAGTACCAAACACCGAAAAATGAATAAGATTATTAATTATTTTTCAAGAAAACATTTTCTTGAAAAATATTTTCCATGAAAAATATTTTTCGTTATACCAAACACACCCTAAGTCATATAAGACTTTATTGTGTTATGACCTTAGTCAAGCAACATGATGAATTTGCTGTAAAATGAATCAAATTTATCTGGGGTTTGAATTTGAAAGGAAATAAAAAGAGAAGAAAGAGATATTATTTCAGCGGAAGAGAAAATGACTAACTTCCATCCAGAAGGTTCCATTCTTTTTATACAACCGGGTCAATACCTGAAAATAAACCCATCTAGCTAAAACTCAAAAAGACAAATCTGCTTTCTTCCTATTACTTACATGGGCTTTGGCCCAGAAACAATTAGATAAACTGGGCTGCTTCTTCTATTAGGATCTTCACATCTTTGGACTGTAAAAATAACGCGGGCTAGCCAGTTTTCTGATGGAATTTTTACCTCCTATAGCATAGATTGATGCCTTTTTTATTTTAAATAAATACTTTTTTTTAAAAAAATTATATTTCATAGATACCTTTTGACTTTTATAACCAAATATCTATTTATGATCACCTCCTACCCTTAAATCATAAAATACGCTNAATATTTTTTAGTTTTAATCTTTTTATTTGTCGTTTTAAAGATTCAAAATTTTACAAGTTCCAAAGTTATGAGTTTAGAAGTTTACGGGTTTAGAAATTATAAAGTCTATGAATTCGAAATTCCGCAATTCCGAAGTTTAGCGGTTCGAAAGTTTATAAAATATGTGGGTTCGGAAGGTTATTGGTTTGAAAGTTTATGGCTTCATGTTTATTATATCTAAATTATTTATGAATACTCCTGAGAAGTCATTTTCCTTAATTTGCGTACCATGCACCGAAAAATGAATAAGATTACTACTTTTTAAAAAAAAAATATTTTTCACGAAAAATATTTTTCACGGAAAATATTTTCTGTTATATCAAACACACCCTAAATGTAATTACTATACAGTAGAATCTCTCTAAATTAATACTCAGAAAATTAATAAACTCTCTATGATAAGATTTTTCTCCGGTCTTGTCTTGGACTAGTGGAAAAAATCACCGATTTGACAAGATAATAAGATAATATATTTCGGAAAGACCCCTATGTAAATATATGGTCCCATTAATATTATAAATTTAAAAAATTTAAATTACAAAAATATCTAAGATAATTTAGTGAAATATGATTCTAGTATTTTTTTATTTTTTCTCAAAATCTAAATCTGGTTGAAGCTCATCTCTAACTTTTTTATTGCATCCAAACGTTTCGGTGCTGTCTTATCGAACTGCACTAATTTTTTTTAAGAGTTCTAGATGTGATAAGTATTTTCTTACATGTAACTTAGCACGATCCATTTCCATAATAGGTCAATGATGGCTCTTGACATCATTGTCTAGCAAGCCGACACGGAAGTATAATTAAGTTTTCACTTTTACTTTTACCAAAATTTAAGCGCAACAGATTTTCATATTTAAAGTGAGATCAGAAATAACCCATAATGTATCAAAGTGATAATACAACCCCCCAAAAAAAATAAACGTCTACTCAAGTGTGTGCCAAGACCTGGTGTCACAAGTAACAGGCATCTAGTAGAATATACAAAAGAATATCTCTATCCTACTGTCTGAGATAGAAAAGACAGCAAAAGTAAGAAAAAAGACTTCATTCGGCTGCTGAACGGCATAGGAAGGAAGCAGCTCACCGTGGAAGTCTCGGCCTATGAATCAGGGGCGCGCACCAGACTGGTAGCCAAATGTACCTGCCTCGGATCCTGTACAATTAAGTACAGAAGTGTAATATGAGTACATAAATAATATGTACCCAGTAAGTATCTTGTCTAATCTCGAAGAATTAGAGACGAGAGATCGACTTGATACCTACTAGGGTCAAACAATATAATAAAGTGTTATGCTAAGCATGGGGATTACCAATAATCAACAGTTTATAACAAGAGGTAAAATTCATATTTTTCACAATATTCCAATTGATGATTTACATTTCGAAATATTAGCTAAAACAATTCAAGTATAAGTTTTCACATATATCTATATCATGCACATATTATGCCGAGGTCGACCGTCCGATCCAACATAAAAATAAATTGTGTACTGCCGAGGGTCGAACGACGCGAACCATAGATGCATCTATTTATACCGAGGCGATCGGCCCGATCCACAATTATCAAGAAAATATCAAGAACAAACACGAAGGCGCTATTTTATTCAGTTAATTTCATACAAGGGTTCAACAAGTATAAATATTCACTTTTACTCCATTTCAAGTCTCTAGCATATCCTAAATGATCGCATTAGCAAGTAAAAATATAGAGATGTTCACAGATAAGGCATGATGTGGGTCCTAGTCTACCCGGACAATTAACATCATAGTAGCTACGCACGGAATCTCATCACCTAGTGCATACGTAGCCCCGCATTTAGTAGCAATTACTCAATTATTATACCTATGGGTACAATTCCCTCTTACAAGGTTAGAAAGGAGACTCACCTCGCTCCAAAATGCACTTCCAAATGCCAAGAACAAGTTCAAGCCCTCAACTCGGAGCCAAACAATCTGAAACTAGCTGAACGAAGTAAGAACTGGTTAATATAGACACATAAGATCGAATTCTAGCTATTTAAGAAATTTCTCAACCATTAGTACAAGTTTCCTTATATCTGACCCCGAGTCCACCTGCCCGGATTCTGAAATTTTTCGAAGAAAGTTGTTCTGTACAATCTACGGATCAATAATATATGATTTTTAATTCATTTCATAATAAATTTGTGGTTAAATCTAAGTTTTTACTAAAACCCTAGGTTTAGCTCTAACCCTTTGATTTTGCCTAAGTTCTAGTGTTTAATCTACCTAAAATACAAGTATTAAACTAAGGTTGGATGGAATAGACTTACCTCTTGGTGCTAAGTGGAAATTTTCTCTTCAAAGCTCCCAAAATAGCAAATGAGAGAGTGAAAAGTGTCAAAAAAGGGTTTAAAACCCGTCTTTAATGAACCTCACTGGATTAGTGGTTCCCGCATCTGCGGTCCCCACATCTGTAAGAATTGGACCGCATCTGCGAAAAGGGGAGGGAAAGCTGGGACCGCATCTGCGGTCTTAGGGCCGAATCTGCGAAGCCGCTTCTGCGGCTTGGGAGCCGCATCTGCGGTTTCCTGGCCTAGCCACCTGGGCCGCTTATGTGATGAAACGGCCACATTTGCGGTCCCCCATCTGCGGTCCAAGAATCGCAGATGCGGTTATGATAGAAGCAGCAATCCTTCAGCCCTTTTCCAAAATTTGCACTTCACTCGAGCCTCGTCCGATTGACACTTGGGGCTCCCGAGCCCCGTCCGAACATACCGATAAGTCTAAAATCACGAGACGAACCTACTCGAATCTTCGGAACACCCGAAACAACATTAAATCTAGAAATCATCCCCCAAAACCAAATGAATCAAACTTATGAACTTCAAGTTCTTAATTTTCCTCCAACATGCCAAAACGCCCTAAATCTACTCGGATTGACACCAAACTTTATGGGCAAGTCTTAAATGATATTTCGGACCTGTACCAGGATTCGGAACCAAAATATGAAAATGATACCTAAAAAATCAATGATTACTTAGTTTGTTTAAATCCTTGAAACTTCAAATTAACAATTTCTAATAAAAATTCATTACTCGGGCTAGAGACCTCGGAATTCGATTCCGGACATATGCCCAGGTCCCATATTTTCTCACGGACCCTCCGGGACCATCAAAATATGAGTCCGGGTCCATTTTCTAAAAGTGTTAACCAAAGTCAAACTTAGTCTTTTAAGAAAATTCTAAGAACTCAAAGGGGCATATTTCACTCAAAACTCCTCCAAACCCCGAACTAATCATCCTCGCGAGTCGTAAATTAGCTAAAGCAAGCACGGGAAGTTTTTATTTAAGGGAACGGGGTTTTAAAAGGAAAAACGACCAGGCGGGTTGTTACATTCTCCACCTCTTAAACAAACGTTCGTCCTCGAACGGACATATAGAAAAGTACCTGAGGTGCTGAATAAATGGGGATATCTGCTCCGCATGTCCTCCTCGAACTCCCAGGTCGCCTCCTTGACTGGTTGGCCCCTCCACTGGACCTTTACCGCAGAAATCCTCTTGGATCTCAACTGACAATCCTGCCTATCAATAATGGCGACCGGTTCCTCCTTATAACCCAAGCTCTCATCCAGCTGAATAGTACTGAAGTCTAACATATGGGAAAAGTCGGCATGATACTTTCAAAGCATTGACACATGAAAAACTGGATGAACTCTCGATAAGCTGGGGGGTAACGCAAGCTTATAGGCAATCTCCCCAACTCTCCTTAACACCTCAAAAGGGCCAATAAACCTTGGGCTCAACTTGCCCTTCTTCCCGAACCTCATAATGCCCTTCATGGGCGAGACTTTCAAGAGAACCTTCTCGCCAACCATGAATGAAACATCACGCGCCTTCTGATCCGTGTAACTCTTCTGTCTGGAATGAGTTGTGTGAAGCCTCTCCTGAATCAACTTCACCTTATCCAAGGCATCCTATGCGAAGTCTGTACCATACAACTTAGCCTCACCGGGCTCGAACCACCCAATAGAAGAACGACAACGACAACCATATAAAGCCTCGTATGGAGCCATCTCAATGCTGGACCGATAGTTGTTATTATATGCAAACTCCGCCAAGGGTAAGAACTGATCCCACTGCCCTCCAAACTCAATCACACATGCTCTAAGCATATCCTCTAAAATCTGAATTATCCGCTCCGACTGCCCATCGGTCTGAGGATGGAATGTTGTGCTAAGCTCTACATGAGTCCCCAACTCACTCTGAACGGCTCTCCAAAAATGGGAAGTGAATTGAGGGCCTCTATCTGATACGATGGACACGGGCACACCGTGCAACTGGACTATCTCCCGAATGTAAATATGGGCATACCTCTCCGCTGTATAAATAGTCGCCACTAGAAAGAAGTGTGCCGACTTGGTCAACCTATTAACGATGACCCATACTGAATCAAACTTTCGCAAAGTCCGCGGCAACCCAACTACGAAATCCATGGTGAAACGTTCCCACTTCCACTTCGGGATAGGCATCCGCTGAAGTATGCCACCCGGCCTCTAGTGTTCATACTTAACCTGTTGGCAATTCAAACACTTAGCCATATACTCCACTATGCCGTTTTTCATTCTCTGCCACCAATAATGTTGCCTCAAGTCATGATACATCTTTGTAGCACCTAGATGAATGGAATACCATGAACTGTGAGCCTCCTCTAGAATCCTCTCCCTAAAACCATCAACATTAGGAACACATAGACAACCCTGGAGTCGCAAAACACCATCATCACCAATAGCAATCTCCTTGGCACCTCCTTGAAGCACTATCTCTCTAAGAATCGCCAAATATAGATCATCGAACTGCCGGGCCTTGATCTGTCCTAATAATGAAGACTGAGCGACTACACACGCAAGAACTTGACTGGACTCTGAAATTTCCAACCTCACGAGCCTCTTAGCCAATGATTGAATGTCCAAAGCTAGTGGTCTCTCCATTGCTGGAATGAATACCAAGCAACACATACTCTCTGCCTTTCTGCTCAAGGCATCCGCGACCATATTCGCCTTGCGCGAATGATAAAGAATGGTGATGTTATAATCCTTTAGTAACTCAAGCCACCTGCGCTACCTTAAGTTAAGATCCCTCTGCTTGAATATATGCTGTAAGCTACGATGATCCGTGTAAACCTCACATAACACCCAAAACAGATAATGCCTCACAATCGCGGCCAACTCTAGATCGTGCACAGGGTAGTTATTCTCATAAATCTTTAGCTGACGCAAATTATATGCAATAACTCGCCCCTCCTGCATCAATACACATCCCAAACCAATGCGTGAAGTGTCGCAATACACCGCATACATCCCCGAGCCGGAAGGCAATACAAGAACTGGTGTTGTAGTCTAGGCTATTTTAAGCTTCTGGAAGCTCTCATCACAATCATCGAACCAATAGAATGGAGCAACCTTCTGGGTTAATCTAGTCAAAGGTGACGCAATAGAGGAAAGACCCTACACGAATCGCCAGTAATAACCTACTAGCCCCAAGAAACTCCTGATCTCGGTCACTGAAGTAGGACGTGGCCAACTCTAAACTGCTCAATCTTCTTGGGATCAACCTTAATACCCTCTCCTGACACAACATGTCCCAAGAATGCCACTGACTCTATCCAAAACTCACACTTGAAGAATTTAGCATATAGCTTCTGCTCCCATAAGGTCTGAATCACTACTCTCAAATGTTGCTCGTGCTCCAAGCTGCGAGATTATATCAAGATATCATCAATGAAGACAATAACAAATTAATCAATATAAGGCCTGAACACCCTTTTCATCAAATCCATGAGAGCTACTGGGGCATTAGTCAAGCCAAAGGACCTCACCAAAAACTCATAATGGTCATATCTAGTCCGGAATGCAGTCTTCGAAACATTCGAATCCTGAATCCTCAGTTGATGATACCTGAACTCAGGTCTATCTTAGAGAACACCCTAGCACCCTGCAACTGGTTGGATATTTGTTCTTGATAACGACTTTGTTCAATTGGCGATAATCAATGCACATCCGCATAGTCCCATCCTTCTTCTTCACAAACAATGCTGGTGCACTCCAAGGTGACACGCTGGGCCTAACAAATCACTTCGCCAACAACTCCTTAAGCTCCTCATTCAACTCCTTAGGAGCCATATGGTACGGTGAAATAGATATAGGCTGGGTGCCTGGAGACAAGTCAATGTAGAAATCAATATCACGATCCGGTGGCATGCCTGGAAGATCAGAGGGAAACACATCGGCAAACTCCCGAACTACTGGAACTAAATCAATCGCCGGATACTCTGCGGTGGTGTCCCGAACATAAGATAGATAAGCCAAACACCCCTTCTCCACCGTATGCCAAGCCTTCAGGAAAGAAATAACTCGACTGGGTGTATCAACTGTTGAACCCTTCTACTCCAATCTCAGCAACCCTGACATCACTAGTGAAATAATTTTGGCATGGCAATCTAGGACGGCGTGATATGGAGATAACCAATACATGCCAAGGATGACCTTAAAATCAATCATATCAAGAAACAGGAGGTTTGTCCTAGTCTCGAAACCACAGAACGTGACCACACAGGATCGGTAGACCCAATCCACAACCACAGAATCACCCACAGGAATGGACACATGAACAGGAGTGCCCAAGGGCTAAGGAGAAATAACCAGGAAACGAGCAAGCAGAGATAATACATATGAATAAGTAGACCCTGGGTCAAATAATACCGAAGCATCTCTACTACCAATGGAAATAATACATGTGATGATGGCGTCTGAGGCCAATGCATCTGTCCTAGGCAGAAGAGTATAGAATCTAGCTGGAGTGCCGGCTGACTGGCCCCTGCCTGACTGAGCAGTAACTGGCTGACCTCTCCCTGTCTGACCTCCACCTCTAGGATGGCCCCTACCAGCCTGCCCTCAACCTCTAGGTGGTTGGGCAGCTGGTGCTGAAATTATAGGTTGCTGACCCTGCTGCATTGCCTTGTCCCGAAGTCTGGGGCAGTATCTCCTTAGGTGACCAGGGTCTCCACACTCAAAATAACTACACGGTGTGGCGACCTACTGCCCTAATGACTGACTCTGAAAGCCCGTAGATCTACTGGCAGAAGCCTGGATAACCGGTCGGCGATATGAACTCTCCGGCATATCACTGAAATAGGAACCAAAAGAATCCTGGGGACCTGAATATCCACTGGAGGAACCCTGAATAGCTGGCGGGCGATAAGAACTCTCTGGCATGGCACTAAAATAGTGGCGTGCTGGAGCACCCCGAGCAGGTGGTGGTGCTGTGTATGGGGCCTACTGGGCTGACCCTTCCCAAACTGGCCTCTACCCCTATTCGGGGCACCTCTGAACTCTCTGAAATATCTAGCCCTCTTATCTTGCTGTATTTGTTCTCCACCCTCTGACAATATCCCTCAATCCTGCGAGCAATCTCAACCACTAGCTGATAATCTGTTCCCATCTCTACCTCTCGGGCCATACCTGATCGAATACCGGGGTGCAACCCCGCAACAAATCTTCGCACTCTTTCCGCATCTGTGGGAAGTATTATGAGTGCATGGCGAGACAAATTCGAAAACCTCGCCTCATAATCGGTCACAGACATCTGACCCTGCTCAAGATGCTCAAACTGATAGCGCATCTCCTCCCTCTCAAAAGCCGGAATGTACCTATCCAAGAATAACTGTGCGAACTGTCCCCAAGTGATGGGAGGTGAACCTTCTGGCTTGCCGAGAACATAGGACTGCCACCATCAACGGGCCTTGCCCTCAAGCTGAAAAGTAGTGAAGTCAACTCCATGCGACTCAGTATCCTCATGTTGTGCAGTTTGTCTCTTCACTAGTATATAAAGTCCTGAGCATCCTCATGTCGCTCGCCCTCGAAGATCGAAGGGTGGAGTCTAGTCCATATGTCCAACAGCTTCTGTGGGTCACCATCCGCAGCTGGTCTAGGCTGGGGCGCCACTGCAGCAACTGGCTGGGCCCCATCTGGGGGTAGTGCACCCGGAGTCTGATATACCGCAGCTGCATGACCAGGAGCCTGAGCAGTAGGGGTCTGTGCTCCCCCTACCGCCTGTGAGGCAGCTGGATCTGCTGGAAATAAACTAGGCTGAGTCATAGTATCCATGAACCGCAGCATACAGCCCATGACCTCCTAAAATCCCGGTGCTATCATAAAGTCTGTCGGGGTCGGCTCAGCTGCGGGAACCTCGCCCTACTCCTCGATGATAGGATCTCTCACGGGATCTGCTGGTGGTGGTACTGGAATAGCTCTAGGACGCCCTCATCCCTACCACGGGCCGGTGCCCTCCCCCGGCCTCTAGAAACGGGGAGAGCAACTCCGCTTGGGTCTGGAACATCAGTCGCGCGTGTTTTTACCATCTGTGAAAGAATAGAAGGGGGAAATTTAGTATACCAATCAATGCACGATAGGATATGAATAAAGAGTAGTCTTTCCTAATACCCTATAACCTCTCGAAGATAAATACAGATGTCTTTGTATCTATCTACAAGACTCTATCAGGTTTGCCCATAACTTGTGAGACCTATGTGAACCTAGTGCTCTGATACCATGCTGTCACAACCCATTTCCATAATAGGTCATGATGGCGCTCGCACCATTGTCAGGTAAGCCGATGCGGAAGTATAATTAAGTTTTCACTTTTTCTTTTACCAAAATTTAAGCGCAACAGATTTTTATATTTAAAGTGGGATAAGAAATAATCCATAATGTA
>MU764211.1:45928-91247 GCA_026770625.1 Nicotiana glauca | reverse complement strand
AAAGTGAAAAAACACCCCCCCCCCCCCCAAAAAAATGTCTACTCAAGTGTGTGCCAAGACCTGATGTCACAAGTAACAGGCATCTAGTAGAATATATAAAAGAATATCTCAATCCTACTGTCTGAGATTGAAAAGACAGCAAAAGTAAGAAAAAAGACTCCATCCGGTTGCTGAACTGCATAGAAAGGGAGCAGCTCACCATGGAAGTCTCGGCCTATGAATCAGGGGTGTGCATCAGATTGGTATTCAGATGTACCTGCCACAGATCCTATACAATTAAGTACAGAAGCGCAGTATGAGCACATAAACAATATGTACCCAGTAAGTATCCCATCTAATCTCGAAGAAGTATAGACGAGAGGCCGACTTGATACCTACTAGGGTCAAACAATATAATAAAGTGCAATGTTAAGCATGTGGATTACCAATAATCAATAGTTTATAACAAGAGGTAAAATTCATATTCTTCACAATATTCCAGTTGATCATTTACATTTCGAAGTATTAGCTAAAACAATTCAAGTATAAGTTTTCATATATATATCTATATCATGCACACATTATGCCAAGGTCGATGGCCTGATCCAACAGAAAATAAACTGTGCACTGCCGAGGGTCGAACGATGCGAACAATAGATGCATCTATTTATAACGAGGCGATCGGCCCGATCCACAATTATCAAGAAATTAGCAAGAACACACACAAAGAGCAATTTTATTCAATTAATTTCATGCAAGGGTTCAACAAGTATACATATTCACTTTTACTTGGTTTCAAGTCTCTAGCATATCCTAAATGATCGCATCAGCAAGTAAAAATATAGAGATGTTTAGCAAGTAAAAATATAGAGATGTTTACAAATAAGGCATGATGCGGGTCCTAGTCTACCCAGATAATTAACATCATAGTAGCTACGCACGGACTCTCATCACCTAGTGCGTATGTAGCCCCCCATTTAGTAGCAATTCTTAATTATTATACCTATGTGGACAATTTCCTCTTACAAGGTTAGAAAAGAGAATTACCTCACTCCAAAATGCGCTTCCAAATGCCAAGAACAAGTTCAAGGCCTCATTTCGGAGCCAAACGATCCGAAACTAGTTGAACAAAGTAAGAACTAGTTAATATAGACTCATAAGATCGAATTCTAGCTATTTAAGAAATTTTCCAACCATTAGCACAAGTTTCCTAAAATCCGATCCTGGGCCCACATGGTCGGATTTCAAAATATTTTGAAGGAAGTTGTTCTCTACAACCTACGGATCAATAATATATAATTTTAAATTCATTTCATAAAAAATCTCGTGGTTAAATCTAAGTTTTTACTAAAACCCTAGGTTTAGCTCTAACCCTTTGATTTTGCCTAAGTTCTAGTGTTTAATCTACCTGAAATAAAAGTATTAAACTAAGGTTGGATGGAATAGACTTAACTCTTGATGCTAAGTAGAATCCTTCTCTTCAAAGCTCCCAAAATCGCAAATGAGAGAGTGAAAAGTGTCAAAAATGGATTTAAAACCCGTCTTTAATGAACCTCACTGGTTCAGTGGTTCCCGCATCTGCGGTCAGGGGACCGCATCTGCAAGAATTGGACCGTATCTGCGAAAGGGGAGGGAAAGTTGGGACCACATCTGCAGTATCAGGGCCACATCTGCAGTCTCAGGGCCGCATCTGCAGTTTCCTGGCCTGGCCACCTGGGCCGCTTCTGCGATGAAAGGGCCGCATCTATAGTCCAAGAACCGTATATGCGGTTATGACAGAAGCAGCAATCCTTCAGCCGTTTTCCAAAATTTTCACTTCACTCGAGCCTCATCTGATTGACACTCGAGGCTCTCGAACCCCTCCCGAACATACTGACAAGTCTGAAATTATGAGACGGACCTACTCAAACCTTCGAAACACCCGGAACAACGCTAAATCTAGAAATCACCCCCTAAAACCAAATGAATCAAACTTAATCTAGAAACTTACTCGGATTGACACTAAATTTTACGGACAAATCTTAAATGATATTTCGGATCTGTACTAGGCTTTGGAACCAAAATACGAGCACCATACCTAGGAAATCAATGATTACTTAGTTTCTTTAAATCCTTACAACTTTAAGTTAACAATTTCTAATAAAAATTCATTACTCGGGCTAGGGACCTTGGAATACGATTCCGGACATACGACCAGGTCCCATATTTTCCCATGGACCCTCCGGGACCATCAAAATATGAGTACGGGTCCATTTTTTAAAAATATTGACCAAAATCAAACTTAGTCTTTTAAGAAAGTTTTAAGAACTCAAAGGGGCATATTTCACTTAAAACTCCTCCAAACCCCGAAATAATCGTCCCCGCGAGTTGTAAATTAGCTAAAGTAAGCACGAGAAGTTTTTATTTAAGGAAAAAAGGGTTCTAAAAGGCAAAACAACCAGGCGGGTCGTTACATAACTGGTTCCAAAGGTATTGTATCATCTTCAACTTCATCATCAACATTGTTTTCTCCGATATTATTCACAATTTCTTCTAAGCTCTGAACCTCTAAACATGTATCATTTTCACACGGATAATCTAACAGGCTATTAACATCTATTTTATTATGGTAATCGAGATCATTAATCATGACCTCAAGTTCATGAATATCGTTTTTACAAGTGGATTCATTTAAATTCCCTGAGGTTTACCCCCCCGAATGAATTTTTGCAATGTCAAAAATAATTTGTTATTGTCTCTTGCTGAATATTTGTCATCTAAGCTGCGATCGCAAGATTGTTAGCATCCAAAATGTTAATCTTTCTTGGATCAGTTTGTCCCAGCTTATATCCTTCTAATATCTTACAGTAAAATCTACTACGATAGCCGATAATACATCTTGAAAGCTCTTATTATCCCAGTATCATAAGGTTGAATTTTTGATGTCATGTTGGTTTGTCAAGAAAAGCAATTCAATATTTTGTATTCCTTTAATATTTTTTGGATATGCCGGACAGTTATCTACCACAAGCAAAATTCATCTACCATGCATTTTGTGGTCAAACCAACGAATACATTCATCAAAAAGTACACTTGTAATTCTTGCTCTTTTCCTTACATGGTATGACAATTCAAGATGTTCCTGTTGACATTCTTGAAGCAACGTGGCTTTGCATATTTTTTAATAATCCATAAAGGAATTTTTTTTAGATCCATCCTCATTACAACAAATAACAATAGTGAGTCTTTCTTTGTCCTGCTTTCTTCCTTCAAGTTTTCGTAGCACGAGAATGATCAATTGTAACCTATAAAATAAACCAGTTTCATCCATATTAAGCACATCTTTCATAGGGAACTGGTTTATTTTTTCCCTTATGTATTCTAATTTCATCTCCATGTCTTGTATATCAACCGAACCACTCTCTCCGAAATGACAAAATGACTTGATACCATGTCTTAGCTTGAATTTCTCAAGCCAGCCTTGAGAAAAGTTGTGCTCAAAATCTTGCTAAGGATATAAAAGTTTCATTGTATCTCTCGCCTTCTCCAAAATTATCTCTCCTGTTATATTTGCACGGTCTTAGTATTGGAGAAACCACTCATAAACAATCTTCTCCATGTCTGGAAATTTTGTTGGCTTGTGTCGCTTGATATCCCTTTCTTTTTCTAAGTTAGCCGATAGATACTTGGCTGATCGTTTGAATGTGTTTAATATTGTATTTTGACTAACTTTCGAATGAAAATTTTCATCAAGCCACAACTGTAAAAAAATTTAAGTGCATGTGGAATGATCTCTTTTGTACTCACATAATACTTTACGTATTTGATCTGTCACTGTTAATTTTGTGACACATTTTAGATGAAAAGCCAGATATTGTTGGGAACAGTTTGAAGAAATTTTGTATGTTGCTTATATAGTTTATTCTGTCACCATCAAATATTGAATGTATTTAGTAAAAATACAATGAATAATATTTGATTACTAGGAAATAATGAACATTACAATGATTTATTAATTACAATGAATAAATAATGAACAGTACAATGAATCATTTAATTAAAAATATATTACAATGAATCATACATCATACATTGTACTTTATGTATAATGAATTATTTTTTTATATTAATTCAATAAATATGATACATAAATTAGTAAGATACACTGATTTTGATGTAATTAAAAATAACCTTCTATTTTGAAAATACTTTTTAAATTAATAAATATTAATTAATCGATAAATAATATATCTACAAAATAATAATATTTTATTATCCAGACAATATTAATTTAGAGAGGTTCTACTGTATAATTGTATAATATTACTATATAATTGTACTAAGTTAGCAATATATGCATATTTGATTTGCCTTAAGTGCCCTTATTATCAAAATTTCACTGTCTTTTTACAAAATCTAAAATTTGGTTGTTGTTATTCCTCTTCCTCTTTCTTTCTCTCACTCGTCAATGATGACTACCCACAACACCAACATAAAATAGGGAAATAAATTAAAGACAAACAACAATTTCTCTTCCTAGAGTCATTTTGGGTGACGAAATTTCTATTCATTGTTATTTCTTATTTTGTTTACTTTGTTCGTTAACTACGAGTAGATATGAAATTAGAAGATGCAACGCTAGTTTTAACGTCGAGCTCCGTAGAATTATTCTACCGAAGATCTGTTATTGGGATTTGAGGAATTCAAAATATATTTGAGAACTGATATTAGGAATTTTCGAGTAGCATTTCGAGTGTTTCAAAAAGCAGACGAGGATCAAAGCTTGTGGATTGTGGAACTGTTAGATCACAAAAACTCACTATTACTGAATAATATTAGTTGCAAATAATAATAATTTTGTAGTTACCAGTAAAAATGAATATTTGTGTCTAAAGACAACTAATTGTAGTCCATACTCTTTTCCCCCCCGGTAGATATATATGATGCACTAATAATCTTCCTTGTTAATTGTCCAAATTTTTAAGCTTCATCGGTTGGTACAGCTCCATCTGTTGGTCCAACTTTTGTACAAGAGTGCAAATAATTTGTCCAGGACGACTATGCATAGAGAATAAATGAAAGAGGAAAATAAAATTAGAGAGAATGATAATAACTAATTTTTTTTAGGCAGGACACAAAGAGAAATGGAAATCATATACTCTCTCCGTTTCAATTTATATGAACCCATTTGACTGGGCACGGAGTTTAAGAAAATAGAGAAGACTTTTGAACCTGTGGTGTAAAATGAGGCACAATTATTTTGTGTGGCTATAAATCATTACATAAAGGTAAATTGTTTCCAAATAAGGAAAGAGGTCATTCTTTTTGGCACGGACCAAAAAGGAAATAGGTTCACATAAATTGAAACGGAGGGAGTATATCATCCTCGGCAATCCCCATGCATTTGATGGTTGATTATCTCGATCTGAGTGTCAATGTTCTCTATAAAGAAGGGTGGGGAATCCCTTGAGTAAACTTATATATTTTCCAGCCTTTGAACCTGCATCTTTCCTCTCTTCTTCTTCCTGTGTTCCTACTCGAGTTGCTTCCATTTTTCGCACTCTTATTCCTGTGTTCCTACTCGAGTTGCTTCCATTTTTCGCACTCTTACTCTCATTTCTGGTTCGAGTGATTCTTATTATTTCTGCCTCTTTCGAGTTCATGTCTTCTGTATTTACAACTAACCAAAATGGTTAATACACCTCTAGTTTCTGATGAGGTTCCTGAACCAACCCCACTAGTAGTGAGAATCTCCCTCACGATGCTGATGTTGTTGTCGCTACCGAGGATGAAAGCTTTCCCCCGTGGAGGAAATCATTCCTCTTAATGATAAAGCCAGGCCGGACTTCTCGAAGTCACCTGTAGATGAGCCTGAACCTGTAAAATCCGAAATGGACGCAGCTGATCTCTCCGAGCTTAGGGTCAAGTACAACATCCTGGTCTATATCAACCTTGTCCCAGTTGAGAACTACGTAATCCATATTCATCATCCTGGATATTGTGCATTTTACGTGTACCCGTTCCAAGTGGGCTATTCTCTTCCTCTTACCCCGTTGGCGGAGGAATTCTGCCACTACTACGACATCTATCCGGCCTAGCTCTCCCCCTATATTTATAAACTCTTCCTCATGTTGACAAAAGTACATGGAGCTGGCCAACCGCGGGATTTCCATCCGTCATCTGCTACTCCTTTTCGTGCCAAGCATTCACAGGGGTACTATGATACACGTCCGCCACCGTGGGACCAAGGGATTGGTGGTGAAATGGACGATAAGGCAAATCATCGATTTTTGTTTAACTTCTTCTATATTAAGACTGAGCACTTGGTGGTGAACCCCAGTGGGTCCCCTGAAGTGTGGAACTTTGCCCGTAAGTGCTTTTGCTAACTGATTACTTGTTTTTTCTCTCACCGGTGACTTAATCGTTCTTCTTCCTATTTTGTGCAGCCTAGAAGGAGCCTCCTATGTTGGTTGTCGACATTCGCGACTGGGTGAGTCAAATTTTACCCCACACGGTGGGGATCTGCAAATGGTCATCGTTCAACAAAAAGTTTGGACGTAAACCTTCTTCGACCGGTAAGTCATTCATTTCGATCCTCTGTTGCTTCGACTTTCATGACATCTTCTTTTTCACTTCATGTAGGAGGGTCAGTTTAACTTATGTTTTTGCTGTCAGGCCGAAGGGCTTCGATAAGAGTGAAGGCTTCTACCCCCCCCCCCCCCCCTCCCCTTTTTGTCAATCAGGTGCCTCGACCGGGTCTCTGCTCGCTGCGACTGCAGGCAAGTCCATACCGACCGCTCCTTCTTCTTAGACCCTGGCCCTGCGCAGGTCTAGCTGACAAGCGGTTTCCCCATCAGTAGAGACTCTGGTTTCTCGTGTACTGCACTTGGTAGATGAATCATCGCCCGGTGACGAGGAGCACGCTACGCTAAAAAGGCAGAGAGTAGAGGTTGGTGATGTGCTGGCTGGAGCCGAAGAGTAAACAAGGGGCGATCTAAAAATGGGCACAGATGCATCTGAGGGCGACATGGGTTTGAACATTGAGACTTTGCCGCCTGTAGAGATTGTAGAAATTACTCCTTCACCCGAAGTCATCATCGAAGAAGGGATGATCAGAGGTGACGGAGGCCCATCTGAGGAGTGATCCTTCACCATTAGGGCAGGCTAACGTTCCTTCATCAGTCGAGGTGATAGGGAAGGGTGTGGCTGTAGATGGCTATAAAATCGGTTTTGACATCGACCCCAAAGAGGTACGGATGTTCAATGAGGGGTTTACTCGGGCAAAAGTGAGAACGGAGGGATCTACTCGCACCATAGTCACTCTCTTGGACCGCGACTTGTTGGTATATATAGAGAGCATGGTTCCTTCTTTGGGTCCTCTTTTCTATAGCGCCGAGGATAGGACTTTATAGACATTTGATGATGCTCTATCGTTAGACATATCTGGAGTGCTTTGAGGGTAAGTTGTTTTTTTTGTTCTTGTACCTTGCGTTCTTTCTATTTCTTTTTTGCTTTTACTGACTTTTTTCTTCTGCTCTTTCTTTTTCAATAGACCCTCATTTTGGAGGTTGAGAGCGCCCGCCGAGAAGAGAAGTGGAGGGATATTTTCAAGAGAATTGAGTCGAAGTATGACTTGGATGGGCTTGATCTAAGTGCCTGGTATGAGGATGAATACTCTTATGGCAAGGACGATGGTGGGGGTGATGATGTTGATTAGTGCTTTTTATAATATTTTGTTTTTACTTTTGTGGGCGTCTGTTCGGACCATGTAATATACCTCTTCACTTGGAATGCTATTTATGTTGTTTATTTCTGAGTCTTCTATTTTTTTCCTTGAATATTTTCCTCAATTTATTTCATTGATAAAAAGAACTGTGTTGGTAGGCGTTAGCTCGAACGTGATCAAGTGTCTTTGATTAGTTTGAGCGAAGTCAAACATCGCTATAATTGACTCGAACGAGGTTAACTATGAATTAAATTCGAGCTAGGCTGAATGTAAGTTGAATTCGGGCAAGGTCGAACATTACTCTTAAATAATTCGAACGGATTCGAAAGCGAGTTAGATTCGAGTGAAGCTGAATGTTACTCTTAATTAATTCGAACGAGGTTGAATGTGATTTGATTTGATCGAGGATGAATGTTACTATTAATTAATTCGAACAAGGTCAAAAGTGAGTTAAATTTGAGTGAGGTCGAATTTCACCCTTAATTAATTCGAACCGAATCGAAAATGAGTTGATTCGAGCGAGGTCGAATGTTACTCTTAATTAATTCAAAGAGGTCAAATGTGAGTTGATTCAAGCGAGGTCGGATGTTACTCTTAATTAATTCGAACGAGGTAGAATTTGAGTTGATTCGAGCGAGGTCGAATGTTACTCTTAATTGGTGCAACGTTAAGCTTGGTGGAGACATAAGCAAATATCATGTACTTGTATGATTTGCTTATATATACTGGAGAAGTTACACATATTTTTTAGGCTGGTATTCCAGTCCCAGTCTATCTAGTCCCTTCATCGGTCGACCTAAAGAAGTATTCGAGACGTCGAGCGATGAACTAGCTAACTCGTGTTCTCACCCGCTCGTGCTTAACTTCGATACGTCCTCCTCGTCTACTCATTAAAAACCTCCCCAAGAAAACCCTAATTTGGAGAAAAATCAGGTGAGTAAAAATTGTACGGCTTGGAGAACATTTTTCCTTAGAAGTTGAAGTACTTGAGTTGGGCGATGTTCTAGTTATTTGGTAGAAGTTTTCCTTCCATTATTTCCAGTTGAAACGATGCTTTGCCTGATGTTGCTGTAATTTTGTATGGGTCGTCTCAATTTGTTCCTAGCTTTCCTTCCCGTGGATCCTTGCTCACCTATGTTTTGGCCTTGGGTACGTAGTCCCCAACTTTGAGCGGTCTGACCATAGATTTTTTGTAGTATTGCTCTGCTTGTTGTTTCTGGGTAACTATACTTATGTATGTCATGTCTCTCCGTTCTTCAACCTCATCGAGGTCTTGCCTCATGCTCTCTTCGTTTCCCGACCTGATCTCGTGGGAGTACCTTAGACTTGGTTATCCGACCTCGACCAGTATTACTGCATTAGTCTCATAGACCAGTGAGTGTCGCGCCCCTTTTTTTCTCGCAAAATAGGGTTTATGACATTTGGGAGGACAACTCATTCCCTTTTGGGAATTGGATTTAATGGAATTGAATAGTCACCACCTAATGGTTTAAGTGCATTAGGACACTAAAGCGAGTTCCATTTGGATAACCAGAGATAGGGCAAGGGCTTGAAATTATTCCAAGGGAAAGGTGTTAGGCACCCCTCAGAATCCACTAGTATGGTTCCTGGCCAAGCTATTGTTGTGACTTAAGGTATAAAATAACACATAGACAAGTAGGACTTCAAATAAGAGGGAATTTTTCACATAAAGGTTAGAAGTAAACAAAATCGGCAAGAATTAAAGAGAGTTGATTTAGAAGAAACATTTAAAAATATTTAAAAGAAACAAAGAATAAAGAGAAGGGGGTCCTAGGTTTATTAATAATATGGATCACCCCACACAACACCCGGTAATCATTCTTACACGTGGTGTTATCGCATGGTCATCATATCCATTTTTACCCTTTCCCACCCCGTTAAGGTATTATAGCGCGGAATAGTCTCTTTACTTATTGCATGCTATTACCCGTCCCAATCCTATCAATCCTGGAGGCATTTGGGACTACTAATCCTAAAGGGAGGAGTTGTTAGGTTGATTTGTGGTTTCAAAAGGTGAAAATACTAAGGCGACAAACAAAACACATATAACAGGTTTGGGGGGGGGGGGCATATAAACAAATAAAAAGGCTCAGACAGACTTCCTTCAAACCAGAGAAAGCACATAGTTTAGCATGTCTTACACGTACCGTTTTAGGGTCTGATTAAAACTTAAAAGTTGGGCAGGTTGATTTATCACATATTTTTAGATAGGAAGTCCGAATTAGGCCTACCTGCTGGTTGTAATTGATAAAGACCGATGCAGTTTATAAACTTTACCCTAATGCTTACCTAAGTGTGGAACAAAATCTCCTATAGGCATGATATCTACCGATTTCATAAAATAATGAAGTAGATTGAATACATACTGATTAAGAGGGGTTACCAGATTATTAAAGAAAAGCAAACTTTAGCAAAAGTTACAGGTTCTGCAAACATTATTACTTGTTTTAGACTCATAAGCGAGTGGAAAATGTTTCAGACTTGGTTGTTTGTTCCTATAGGCATGCTTTCTACGTGTTGTTGATATTAAACACTTTTACAGATATGAAAAAAAAACAGAAAACCTACAACATGATATCTAGCTGTCGCGTGACATCTGATTGCATTTTTTGGTTATTCAAACGTATAAACATGTTTGCCTAATGAGAAATAGGGTATGCAAGAATCAGAAAGAACATATAGGCATATTTTCTACATACATCTGCATCCTATAGACATGGTATCTATATATAAGAATGTAGAAATCCTATAGACATGGCATCTATATGCGAACATGCTAAAATTAGAAATCCTATGGACATGGCATCTATATGCGAACATGTTGAGTTTAGAAATCCTATAGACACGGTATCTATATGCGAACATGCTGAATTTAGAAATCCTATAGACATGGTATCTATATGAGAATGCTGAAATTAGAAACCATATAGGCAGGTTATCTACATGTTAATGCTGAAATTAGAAATCTTATAGACATGTTATCTACCCCTTTTGCATACATGGTTACCCTTCCCTTTTTCACTAGCCATCCCCACGAGTTCATTACAAGTTATTACAGCCCAGAATGAAATGAGAACAGAAAAATACATCAGAAATTAAAAATAAAACCAAGGAAAGCCTAATTCAGACTCCATGTCTGAAATATGAGATGAACCAACCCCAAGGGATCGTGATCCCAAAGCCTTTATCTCATTTGGATGTGCCAGAGTTCCCTAAGAGCCTCAAATGGACTCCGGCTAGTGCTCAGACCCAAATGCATTACAAATTAAATATAGTGCAGTGTGGAAGGGCCAGCCCTCAAGTGTCCAAGTTCAGAGGGAACTCAAGGTCCCAAGGCAAGGCTCACATGAGGGGGGCAGAACTTAGAGACTAAGAGAGAGTGCAAGTGCAGGATTCTGAAAGAGGAAAAGGAAAAGGGAAACAGTTCACATTGATACACATAGGGGCATAGGGAATGGGGACGTAGTAAAGGAAAAGCAAAGACAGGCTGGTAGGCATACTCAGGAATGAGGAACGTTGGCATACCCCATAAGCCTGTTATAACACATTGTTTAGAAGTTAGGATCCTTTAAGGGATCAAGTACAAACAATAGACAATAATTCACCTATTTCCATGCTTTGAACTGTAACTCAAAACACATAAGGGGGGTGGGAAGCAAGGATTCATAGAAGAAACAAACAGAAAAGATCAACATGCTAGTTTAAGCTTTTAACTCTGCAGAAGCAGTAAAGTAGACATGGATACAAAAGCTGTAAGTAAATACATTGTGATGATGCTGAAACTTAAATTAGGACATACCAGTTTCAAAGGAAACAAACAAAGGAAAAACAGTAGGTCTTGTAAATAGGCCACAACGCAGACAAGAAAAGAATGTTAATGTGAGAGAGTTTGAGTTTAGAAGAGATTGTGAAGTGTAGTATAGGATTGTTAATCGTGTCTGCTGTGTGTTAAAGAGTCGTGTATTTATAGCATAAAAGTCATGAAGAAATAAGGTAAGAAAATAATTGAAGAACTGATTATCAATCAATTACAAAAGACTCCATTTAATTAAGGGATTCAGATTCAACGGGTATAAACCAATTAAGGAAAGAAATTAATCAAACACTTAGTGCAAAGTAGGCAATTAGGGGTGAGTACATAAAATTTATTAAAGGACAGGGTTTTGAAATACACGATTTGTGCAAATAAGGTAAGATGATCAATTAACAACCAGTAAATCAAATGGTCTGGGATTTTATATGAATGAACAAAGTCAGAAAAGACGAAGACGGGTTTTATTTAGGTCGAGTCACAAAGAATCAGTAAACAAATGAAAGAAATCAATCAAACTGTATTCAGAAGAAAGCTTGAACTAATTGCAAATTCGAAAACCATTTCATCATATATAAAGAGCAAGTGAGCATGTTAAGTATGAAAGAAGACTAT
Organism: Nicotiana glauca; assembly: GCA_026770625.1. Lineage (NCBI taxonomy): Eukaryota > Viridiplantae > Streptophyta > Magnoliopsida > Solanales > Solanaceae > Nicotiana > Nicotiana glauca. Next base: position 79,116 of record MU764211.1, on the reverse strand, counting down.
CATGTTACTGTAAAATCAATAGAGAAATCCAGTAGAGAGGAGTTTAGTACAAAGGTCAGAGTCATATGAAAACAAGGAAGTCCAAACTCAATTCAGAGACCCGAAATTGGTCTAAAAGAGTTAGGGGTTCTAGAAATAAAAACCCTAGTTCAATCACATCACATGATCAAACTTGGCAGAATCCCCAAATTCTAGGGTTTCCACCTTGAGTCAAGTACAGAGATGAGAAGGCAAGTAGTCGAAGTAGGCTCAGAGGTTTTAGAGAAGAACTGAAAACTCTTGCATGCTTCTATCAGCAACAGAAACTCATGAGAAAACATGATATCAAAGTAACAGGCAGAACACAGTAGAAGCATTCAAAGAAAAACAAAGGAAAAATACTGATAGGAATAGTAGAAGAAGCATGCTTAAGAAGATCTTTTAGAAGAAACTTAAACAAGGTTCAGTAGAAGGAAAAAATAGTAAAAACACTTAAGAACACAATAGAAAAATATAGTAGGCAAAACATAATAGCACATGGTAGAAGAAAATACCGAACATAGTAGAAAAGCATATGAGAACATAGTATAGAAGACACAGTAGAAGAACATACAAGAATGGGGTATAGAAAACATAGTAAAAGAGCATACGTGGTAGAAGAAAAATATAAGAACACAGTAGAAAAGCATACGAGACCATAATATAGGAAAACATAGTAAGAGAAGCATATAAGAACATGATACAAGAACACAGTAGTTCAGGATCCGTCGGCGGAGTATGCCGATGGATGTTTTTTTCAAGAATGGATGCAATAATCAGGTCGGGGTGAATGGTCAAGTCTTAGTAGGGTTGCGGGAACTGAAGTGAAATGCTTCTGCTGGGACAGTCGTTGCTCACCAGTTTACCTTCAAATAAACAATACAAGCGTATATTGTGCATAAATTTAAACATAATGCAAGTTCCCATTGGACCATGAATGCTGTCTTTGGACGGTTAGGATGACGTCCTTAGACCATGATATCCTGGCCCATGAAGCATATAATAAAGGATTCACAAGCTATGAAATGATGCTCTCGGGCTATGCGAATGATGCCTCCGAACCATGATGCCTTTGAATAATGATGTGCGAAAAATTAAAGGGATCTTCAGGCCATGACATGGCATTCTCGGGCTATGAGAATGATGCCTCCGAACAATGACGCCCTCAGATAATTTGGCAATTTTTCAGCCCATGAAATGCCGTAAGTGGCGATTTTTCAGCCCATGCAAGACATAAATAAATTGGCGATATTTCAGCCATGCAAGTGTAAGTAAAGCGCGATATTTCAGCCATGCAGGCCGTAAATAAAGTGGCGATTTTCAGCCATGCAATTGTAAGTAAAGTGGCGATATTTTAGCAACGCAGATGGATACAGAGCTTAATCTCGGAATGCAGAATGGTAGCCTTATGCAATGTAGAGAATGCAGATGGAGGTAGAGCTTAACCTCGGAAGGCAAAATGGTAGCCTTATGTGGTACAAGAAATGCAGATAGAGGTAGAGCTTAACCTCGGAAGGTAGAATGGTATCCTTATGCAATGCAGGAAATGCAGATAGAGGTAGAGCTTAACCTCGAAAAGCGTAATAGTAGCCTTATGTAATGCAGGAAATGCAAATGGAGACAGTGCTTAGTCTCGGAAGGAAGAATGGTAGCCTTATGCAATACAGGAAATGCAGATGGAGGTAGAGCTTAACCTCGGATGGCAGAATGGTAGCCTTATGCAATGCAGGAAATGCAGATGGAGGTAGAGCTTAATCTTGGAAGACAGAATGGTAGCCTTATGCAATGTAGGAAATGAAGATGGAGACAGTGCTTAGTCTCGAAAGGCAGAATGGTAGCCTTATGCAATGAAAGAATGCAGATGGAGATAGAGCTTAGTCTCGAAAGGCAGAATGGTAGCCTTATGCAAGAGATAAAATGTGAATAGTAATAAGATTTTCTTAGCTGCTAGTTGATTGTGATATCATGACTGCTGGGGATACACATTGTGCGAATAGCAACTGTGAATTGATATGACAGTTTTGAGAGTTGTATTCCGAAACAGTATGAGTGTATAAGATATTCTATGATTTTGTGACTTGGGTGCCTGCATCCAAAGAAAAATTATGAGTTTTGTAAAGGGGAAAGGTTAGTTTATGTCCCCACTAACTTTGCTTTGACCTGATCGGCCCTGTTTTGGTGATACTGTGCATATCATTGGGGTAGCGTTGCTAAACAATGCAATTTTGATAACAAACATGCATGAGTTTGTAAAAAATATGCCATGAGTATATATTTAAGAAATAGTTTTTGGATGAACCGACGACTGTGACGTGGTGCAGGACCTTGCAACCTCTCTCGCTTCAAAATTTTGAGGGTCCTACTCAAAATTCTTCCCCAATTTACTGGGCTACCACTTCTGACAGTTGCTTGTGATGATCGACTGAAGTTACTTCGAAATTTTGAGGGTTCTCCTCAAAATTCTGCCCCAGTTTCCGATTGCGGGGGGAAATAAAAATTTTATTAAATTGTGACCGAACCCATAAGGCTGCCTATGTATCCCCTCTCAAACGGGAATCAGGTCAGACATAGTTCAAATTACATCATATAGGAAAATGTAAGAATACACATACTAGCGTTTGACTGCATCTGAGTTGATTGGTTTTGGCCAAACTTCTCAATCCATTTCTGCAAGTATAAGGGCTCCTCCTGTCAGAACCCGATGAAGCATGTATGGACCCTGCCAATTGGGAGAGAATTTCCCTTTGGCTTCATCATGATGCGGGAAAATTTTCTTTAACACCAGTTGCCCCAGTATGAATCGTCTTGGTTTGACTCTATTGTTGAAGGCTCTGGACATTATGTTCTGATAAAGCTGACCGTGGAAAATTGCATTCATTCTTTTACTATTTTAAGAGCAAACTGCTCGTAGCGACTTTTCACCCATTCTGCGTCGTCGAGCTCGACTTCTTATATGATCCTCAAGGAAGGAATTTCTACTTCGGCGGGAATGACGGCTTCTGTACCATAAACCATCATATAAGGAGTTGCCCCAGTTGATGTGCGGACTGTGGTGCGATACCCCAATAAAGCGAATGATAGCTTTTCGTGCCATTGCTTATAAGCCTCTATCATTTTCCTCAATATCTTCTTGATATTTTTGTTGGCGGCTTCTATAGCATTACATTCCCCTTGGCATAATGAAAGCCATTTTCTCAGCATCTTCTTCATCTATCCAGATCTGATGATACCCCGCGAAACAATCTACAAATGATTGTAACTCGTGCTTGGCTCAGTTATCAATCAGGATATGTATGTTCGGCAAGGGGAAGTCGTCCTTTGGACTGGCCCGGTTGAGATCCTGGTAGTCGACACAGACTCTAACCTTCCTGTCCTTCTTCGGTACTGGCACAATGTTGGCTAACCATGTTGGATATTCCACTACCCTGAGATCCTTAGTTTTGACATGCTTAGTGACCTCTTCATTGATTTTCAAACTCATATCCGGCTTGAACTTTCTGAGCTTCTGTTTTACTGGAGGACATGTTGGATCGGTTGGAAATTTGTGAGCCACAATAGATGTACTCAGGCCAGTCATGTCGTCATACGACCAGGAAAATATGTCCTCATATTCTCTTAGAAACTCTGTGTATTCTTCCTTTTCTGATGGCGCCAAATGAACCCTGATTTGTGTTTCTTTGATGTTTTCTGCATCTCCCAGGTTAACAATCCCAGTCTCGTCCAGGTTGGACTTAGGTCTGTTCTAAAATTCTCAACTTCTTTAACAATCTCTTCTGGTATATCATCTTCCTTTGAATCTATGTCCATTTGTTGTGTTGTTGCGTTGTCTCATTGCATGTCACAGTCATTGATTCATCAAGATAAGTAACAGTAATGATGTATAAGTAAAGTTGTCACACCTCCTTTTTCCGAAGCTTTATCGGCTTTTACTACACCTCGGGAAGAAATATAGTAATAAAGGAGTTTTTCCAATTTAAGGACAATCGAAACGGGATTCATTTTTATTAAAAGTTTCAGAGTCGCCACTTGAGAGATTTATGGTGTCCCAAGTCACCGGTTTGAATCCCAAATCGAAGAAGGGTTTGACTCTGTTCAACAGTCAGGAACCAAAAATCCGGGTAAGGAATTCTGTTAACCCGGGAGAAGGTGTTAGGCACTCCCGAATTTCGTGGTTCTAGCACAGTCGCTCAACTGTCATATTTGGCTAAAATATTTGATTTTAATACATGTTATCCTATTTGTGCTTTTTTAGAATTAATTATCGCTTTTGTCAAATTATTTTTATTTAAGAAAGTGAACGTCGTTTAAGAACGTGTTTTCGGATCACGTCACATAAAATGCACCCGGATCCTCGACACATTCTCATTCGACGTTTTTGGATTTGGATTTGGGTTGCATGAAATGCACTCCCGTATTAGGAAAGTAATATTATTAAAAATCCTGCCTAAAGCGGCTAACGTGTTATATCTTTTGGGAAGGCCGTGAAATTCGCTAAACGGCCTATCCCGGATACTAAGTATTTTAGTAAGCAATTAATGAGGGCCCCGCAATTGTATATTTGATTTGGCGAGGCTCGTCTCATTTTATTATTAAAGGCCATGCCTAAAGTAACTAAATTTTCTATATTTTTGTTTTGTTTCTAAAGGACAATCAACTCATAAAAAATAAAAATTCGAATATTGAATTCACGTCCGGATTCAAACAAAAGGATAAAACCCTCTAGCTTGAACCCGCTACTTAATTCAAAATCCGATTTCTAGATTTATAGTTTAATTTCCTTATCCCTATTGTAATTTTATTATACTAAATTCGTATTAATTGCAGCCCCCAAATACAGTTGGTCCCCATAGAACATTTCATCAGAATTTGGGCCTCAGGATTTTTGGCCCAAAGATAAGGCAAAGCCCAAAATTATTTCAGGCCATTAGGCCTTACGCTGATCTGAAATTTAACGTAAAAACTGAACTAAATGAACTGAATTTTAAGATTACCCTAATATATTCCATAATACTGCAGAAACTAACTAAGAAATCTTGGCATTTTTATGTTCATATTTGTCAATTTATTTGTTTATCGGTGATTTCTACACGTTAATGAGACAGAATCCAAGTAAACCACAATTTTAAAAATCAAATCAAACATAAATTGAATTATTGATAATGTTATTATCACTAAGAGAAAATATCCGAAATCATTACATTAATTGTTAACTTTTTCAATCAAAACTAGACTAAACTAAAAATAAGTTGAAGTTTGTAAAAGGTTTCCAAATCTCATTATAGATTGACTGTTTGCAGTCATTTAAGATCTAAAAACTATTTGCTAAGTCAAATTCTAATATTATTACAAATTCAGTACCATCATTAATCTAATATATAAATCAAAACAATCCATTAGTTTTAGTCCATTACAAGTTTAAATGCTCCTAAATGATACAAATGATTATAGCCAACTACTATTGCATCTGATTAACATATTTCAAATACGATTACACTACTGTAATGAACTAGAAATCTTGTAAAATCCAAACAGTCCGAGTTTATACAGTTCAATTACATATCATACTAATCCTAATGAATACAAGTATTTCTACATAGATCGGATCAAATATAAAGTAAAAGCAAACTGAAATGGCAAATAAACATTTTTATTTCATCTTCGTCGACTTGAAACTACATCAGCAGGTAATAGAGGTGTACCTGGAAATAGAAGGAAATCAATGAGATTCTATGTCAATTTGAACAAAAAAAGGAATCAGCAACAGCAATAACAACAGGAGCAAATCAACAGATACAGCTTCAGCACACCAGATTCAAACCACAACCAAATCGTAATCAAATGAATACACAGACTCAATCAACACTCTCGTAGCAGTTTAACTTCCAGAATCAATCAACAGTCTTCAATCTAAACTAATGAAATAGTTCAGTTTTTGATTTTCTATCTGTTTTTGGTATTTTAGAGTTTTGGAAATGCTGAATTTTAAAAGTAGAGATCTAGAATTGCAGAAATGTTTTCAGGAAGATTTCAGATTGCCCAAAACTTATTGAAAGCGGCCTATGGAGGTCTATTTATAGAGTTTGAAAGGGAGGGAAATTCAAACTTCTGAAATTATCCATTAGTCCCCCTTTTATTTCAATTATATCCCTATTCTTTCTAGTTATTCGATTATTACCCCTTATTTATACAGAATTACCCCTGTTCCCCTATCTAGAACATTCTATCCTAATGTAATTCCCCTTTTGCCCCCACTTCTATTCAACATTCACTGCACTGCCCTTTTATTATGCCTATAATACCCCTACCTCCTAAGACTTATTACATTTAAACCCTTTATTGTACCCCAAATTATCCCTAAATAGGACTTGGATTCACCAAATGACCCTACTACCTGTTACCCTTTTACCCCTGACCTATTAGTTAATTTCAGGATAAAAATTAATCAGATACTAACAGCTATAACCAACATTAACTAATTATTATCAATTTAATTTCTAAAACTAACAAGCAACAATTTTAACAAAACAACAATTATTTCTAACACATATCAGAATTAAAACTTTTAAGAACTAACAGTTAATAGAATTGAGAAATTCAGCAACCAACAAAAGTCTAATCCAATCAAAATTCGTTTATTAAATCCTAACATTAACATCTAATTAACCTTCTCAGAAATTACAAGCTAACATATATATTTTTTCTAAAATAGAATTAGTAATCTAAAAAAAATAGAAACAAAATAGAAAACAATTAAAACACATGCACACACAGAAATAAAATCAAAAGAAGGAAAGAAAGAAGAAAACTTAGCTTTTTCTTATTTTTCCGTTTACTCAGGCAGTCTTGCTTTTTCTTTTTCTTCTTTTTCTTTTAATAATCCAATTCCGGCATCCAGGAGGCCTTTTACGGTCTTTTCTTGAATTTTGGGGTCACCGGAGAAATTTCAGACTCATCTTTGAACTTCTCCAGTGACCTTTAAGGCCTAAAACCTTCAGAAACGGATTGAGGGTAACGAGGAGGTGGTAGGGTGTAATTTTGGGTTTATTTGGGTGAACTTGTGTTCGCCGGAATTAGGGTTCCGGCGACACTATTTGAGGTATTCGAGACAAACGGGGAAGATTCGAGGAAAAAGGAATGGAGGGGTGGAATAAGGAGGCTGAGGTGGTTTTAGGGTGTTAATGGTGGGGTGATTGGTAAAGGTAGTGTCTCCCGCCGGTAGGGTTCCGGCGGGGTTCTGGAGAGGATTAAAGGGCGGCTAGGGTTTGGACGGGGAAGAAAGGGTGAAATGAAATGAAAAAGGGTATGTATTATGATATATTAAAAGGCCTTAGTTGATATTGAACCGTTGGATTAGATAGATCAACGGCTCAGATTCATTGAGCCTTGAAACGGCATCGTTTGGTTTTAATGAAACTTTGATCTCGTCCGTTAGATCCAGTGAATGAACGGCCCAGATTAAAATACAATAAGGTGTCGTTTTATGTATTAATGGTCTGTGTTATATGACCGTTAGATCAAATATTTCAACGGTTCAGATCTCATGCTTTTAAACGGGGTCGTTTTGGATTCCCTGGGCAGACCAGGTAAATTCCTCTTTGGGCCTGGATAATTTTTCTTTTTTGGGCTATTAATTGGTATAATTTTTGTATTAGTCCACTTATTTATCTTGTACTCTTTTGTATTGTATTTTGTATATATATATTTTTTATTTTCTTTTGTATTTTTGGTTTTTTTTTTTTTTTTTGTGTTTTCTGTATTTTTGTATTTATTTTCTGATTTTATTAAATTGTTAAACTAATTAATATCTATTTTATGGTAATTTTTAAATTAAAATACAAAAAATGCTATTTTATTTTCCTTTAATTTTTTTTAATTGTAAAATTAAAAACCCTGATGTATATGCATATTTTTTGTATTTTTAATGTGAATTATTATGCAACTAATTAACACAAAAATGCCATAAATATCAACAAAAATTAAAATTATTTTGTTTGGATTTTTTAGGAATAATTTGCTTAGGGCAAAAATCACGTGCTCACAAAAGTAATGAGAGAAAATAATAAGAGTAAGATTTATAAGAAAACCGAAATGCTTTGATAAATTCCATAACTGTTTTTGAACATTGGAGCTCTTTCTTGCAAAAATAAAAATGCGAAAGGAAAGTAAACTAGTGAAATACAACAATGCATGATGCTTGTTTATCCTTGCTACCCCGAGGCTCGCCGAGCTCTGGTGGTTCTTATAGTCCAGTTATTGAGGCATGCTCCTCTACTTACAGCCTGTATGGAAGGTCTTTCCTCCCCCTCCCCCTCGAAAACGACACAAAAATCCATATCATCGTCTTCCAGGAACAAATTCCTTACTGCTGCCAGTGCTTCCTCTTCTTCTAACCCATAGATAACCTCGGCCGATTGAAAAGTCTTCTCCAAATGGTGTATTTGCTACTCCAAAGGATAGTAAGGACCGTGCCATGGTGGCGACCAGTGGTTGAATTCCTCCCAAGTATACTCATACCCCAATCCGAAGGTGGTGCCATGTTTCTTGAGCTTGATGGGCTTAGCGATTCCTTGGAGGTTCTTGCCAAGTCCCTTGCTGGGTTCATACCCGCTCCACTTCAATATGATTTTTATTTTGTAATCCCACCATTTATCTTTATCAACGTCGTTGACTCGCTCGATGTGGCGGTAATTTTCCCCGCCTATCCTTCTTCTTCCTCCAATTGCTGGAACGGTCTGCGACTGTATATGGGATTGCTATTGTCGCCATGAATGATCACCTCTTGGTGATTCCATTCAAACTTCACTGCCTGATATAGTGTTGACGCTACGGCCCAGCGGCATGAATCCATGGTTGTCCCAATAACAGATTGTAAGATGCTGGCACCATTTGCAAACACAAGCTAGTTTCCCCACTTGTAGACCTTTGGGACCTGTCGAAAGCTTTGACATTGATGGCCCCCGTCCTTGATCTTATGCAGCCCTTTTCCTAATGTCCTGAGTGTCACCAATGGGCAAATATTGAGGCTGGATCCTCTGTCAATCAGGATTCTAGTGATAAAGTAATCTTCGCACTGCACGGTGATGTGCAATGCCTTGTTATGACTCAACCCCTCTGGCGGTAGCTCATCTTCGTGAAAAGTGATCTTGTGACTTTCCAATACCTGCCCTACCATGTTTTCCATCTCTCCCCCGGTGATGTTACTTGGTACATATGCCTCACTCAGCACTCTTAACAAGACATTCTTGTGTGTATCAAAGCTTTGTAGCAAAGCAAGGATAGAAATCTGTGCCGGTGTTCTGTTCAGTTGATCAATGACTGAGTATTCTTTGGCTTGTATTTTCCTCCAGAGGTCGTCAGGCCTAGTTTCAGTAATGGTTGACCGATTAGAGGCCTACTTGTTTGACTCAGCCAAATGCTCCGGGGTATAAACCATGCCGGTTCTTGTCATACCCTGTGCTGCAACGGCTTTCCTGAACTTGACCTTCCCCTTTCTTCTGGCCTCGGTTGTGTAGTCCCAAGGTATGGCCTTTGTGTAGAATGGTGTTACTGCCGACATTGCCACTGGGATTGGCGCGGCCTCCTCCGAATAGAGCCGACCCCTTAGGTGGTAAAACTGCGACTTCGAAGGGTGTAGGTGTGTTTGTTGGTGACATAAACTCAACCTCAATTGGTGCTGGCGTCTTTGCAGAGGATGGCACTTCAAACTCGAGTGGCATGGACATTTTTACCTCGGCGACCCCAGAATGCTGAATTTGGACCACAATCGGATTAAGGGTGACTACTGGATTCTTTTGATCGTCGTCCTTTGTGATTAAACCGATTGATCCCTTGGGGTCCCAGTAATCCTCTATCTTGATCATGTGAACACCTCCGCCCCTATGGTTTGGTATAGGGTTATTGCGGACATTTGGAGCAGGCTCCTTTGCTACAATGATCTTTTTTTCAATCAATGCTTGAATCTTATCCTTCAGAGAGTGGCATTCATCAATGGTATGTCCTTTCATGCCGGAATGGTATGCATAGGATTTATTTGGATTGACCCACTGAGAAGGGCTTTTTGAGGTTATGGCAGGGATAGGGGTGACATAACCAGCAACTTTGAGTCTTTCGTACAGCTAGTCAATTGGTTCAGCAATGACGGTATATTGTTTGGGAGGTCTGCGGTTGAAATTTGGTCGGGGTCTAGGGAAGTTTTGATGTGGGGGAGGTGATTGATAGTGGGATGGTTCGGTGTTGTATGCTTGGTAAACATGTGCTGACTGGGAGTATTTGGGTGAAGTGGGCTGATATGCAGGAGGTGGAGGTGACTGATAAGTGGGTGGTGGAGTATGATAAGAGGGTGGAGGTGCTTGGTAATTTGGGGTAGGTTGATATGTGATTGGAGGTATTGGATATGTTTGGTACTTGATATGGGATTTGGTTCTCTGTGCAACTATTACCGCACCTACGTCCCTTTTCTTGGACGTAGCACCAGACTATAAAGCCTTATTGGTAGCTTACAAGGCTTCAAAGTTCGTAACCATACCACTCTTGATGCCTTCCTTGATCCTTTCTCCTAGCTTGATGATGTCAGGAAACTTATGATTCTCGATCAGCATCAGCCTCTCATAATATGTGGGTCTTGGGCCTGAATGAAGAATTTATTCATTTTTTCTCTTCTTCCAAAGCAGGCCTAACCTTAGCAGCTTCTGGCATCCATCAAGTAGCATACTTACGGAAGGTACCCGTGGCTTTCTTCTTCAAGTTTTGGATATATAACACATCTGGTGCATTCTTCGTGTTGAACTTGAATCTGTCCATAAAATCGGATTCCATGCTTACCCAGCTTGACCACTTCTTTGGATCCTAACTAATGTACCAAGATAAGGCGTCTCCCTTCAAACTCCTCATGAAAAGCTTCATGTAGATTTTCTCGTCTCTTCCCACTCCGACTAATTTGTCGCAGTATGTTCTCAAATGGACCCTGGGATCCCCTGTACTATCAAACATTTCAAACTTGGGAGGTTTTTACCCCTCAGGCAGCTTGACATCGGGCTGTATGCACTGATCTTCATAGTTTAGCCCCTCAATTCCCTTACTACCTTCAACGCCTTGGATTCTGCTAATCAACTTTGTAAGCTCTTTGGCCAGATTTCTGATGAGCAAGTCCTTATCATTGGACTCGGGTGTGCTTGAGACAGGCTGGGTGGAGTGTGGTACAGTCTCCACGTAGATGGGGGTGTTGTGTTGGGCGTGGTAGTGGTTATTTGAGGAGTTTTGGAGTTTTGGAATGATCAGTGGGGTGTTATGGCAAGTATTGTAGTGGTGGTGAGGAGCGGGATAGTTTTGTTGCTTTGGGATGTTTTGTGGAGGTAAAGGATTCTGAGTATTTGGGAAAGTAACCTCTGGAGTGGTGAGGGAAAATGATAGATTTGCCAAATTCCGGACTTGATCAAGTTCTTCCTGCAACTTCAAGAGCTTTTGCTCTAGTTGGGATGCGTTTTCCTTGGGGACCAAAGTGCCATGAGTGACCTCGACACGTTCAACTGAGTTGTTCGAGTCTTCCATTTTTCCTTTGTTTTTGTGTCTGGCAGGACTGGGAGGAGGAGTAGGTGGAGGGCCCCTGGATCTCGTAAAATATGATGATGTTGCCAGAGCTCACGAACTAACCTTTGGGGAGAGGAATAAACAAAAAGTAAAAATAAAAGGTAACAAGTTAGTGAGGATCATTAGGAAAAATATTGCAATGTTTAAAACACATAGTGCTAAAATATAAGGCGCGTCCTAATTTTGGGGACCTCACTGTGCCCGAGGTAGGCCTAGAGGCAAGTTAATTTGAAGAACTTAGAATGCTAAACGCCTCATTTTATTGATAGAAAAATAAGACGAATCCCAAAACGATACTAAATAAGCAAGAAATAAAAATCACTAATGGCCATTGGCCTTATTACATTCTATAAAGCGAAAATGGAAATTCATATCTATTTGGTCCCAGAAGGACCTTCCCCAGGTTGAATGCTCTCGTTGATCAAATCCTCCAATTCGTGTAGGTTCACCAGTAAAATTGCCTTCGCCAGGTGTTCTCCTTCGTTTCCCTCAGCGTTTCTGGCAGTCAGTGACTCTCTTCCTCACTTTCCCTTCCAATTCTAGCAGACTGTACTCCAAATATTCCAACTTTTTGCTAGCTTTGGCAGCTCTCTCTTTCCACTCATTGATTTGGTCATTTGATGGAAGAATCATCCACCAGTCTAGCAAGAGTGGGGGCGTACTAATCATACTAAATCTGGGGACCTTGTGCCTCATTTTCTGCAAAACAAAAGGGTTAGACCCTACCCCCACCATACTCGACTATTTATTATCAACAATTAGCATGAAAGCATTTAGTTCTCCAAATAAATGCACAAAACGTGGTAGTGTCCGTTTGGGTTTTAGAAAAACCCAGTGGACTTTGGACAAGGCTATTTTAAACAGTCATTATGCGGACAGCACAACTGACTCGGCTAGGTTTGACCATGATGCATGCACAATTAAATAGAGTAAGGTTTATATGGGGTATTAGACTGGTACCCTTGAGCGGACAACTCAAGAGAGAAAGGCGCGGAACCGTCGACTACACCATTGATCGACTGGTTTTACCACAAATATGCCTTTGCCGGGTTTAGGGAGTGATAATATCGGAAGAGTGCAACCACTCACTAAGCGTTGCTATGGTATTTTGTTTGGAACGAGTGGAATATGATGTTGAAAACATGCTTATGCAATAATTAAAACAAGTTTTCATGTATTTGCATGTTCATTATAATAATTACAATGATTTAAAATAGTAATACAAGAATGCAATAAAGGAAAGCAGTAAAAGAAATAATGAAAAAAACAAAATGACAAGTCAGTTTCATACTAGAAGAGGGAATAAAATGCTTAAAGATATTAAACAAGTAAAGGCATATAAAAATGTAAAGTCACAGTAATAGCTTGAAATGGAAAAAGCCTAAAAGAAATCCCCAGCAGCGTCGCCATGCTGTCGTGCCCCCTTTTTTTCTCGCGAAATCGGGTTTATGACATTTGGGAGGAAAACTCGTTCCCTTTTGGGAATTGGGTTTAATGGAATTGAAGAGTCACCACCTAATGATTTAAGTGCATTAGGACACTAAAGGGAGTTCGATTTGGATAACCAGAGATAGGGTAAAGGCTTGAAATTATTCCAAGGGGAAAGTGTTGGGCACCCGTCAGAATCCACTAGTATGGTTCCCGGCCAAGCTATTGTTGTGACTTAAGGTATAAATAACACATAGACAAGTAGGACTTCAAATAAGAGGGGATTTTTCACATAAAAGTTAGAAGTAAACAAAATCGGCAAGAATTAAAGAGAGTTGATTTAGAAGAAACATTTAAAAAGATTTAAAAGTAACAAAGAACATAGGGAAGGGGGTCCTAGGTTTATTAATAATATGGATCACCCCACACAACACCCGATAATTATTCTTACGCATAGTGTTATCGTGTGGTCATCATATCTATATCTACCCTTTCCCACCCCGTTAACGTATTAAAGTGTGGAATAGTCTCGTCTACTTATTGCATGCAATTACCCGTCCCAATCCTATCAATCCCGGAGGCATTTGGGACTACTAATCCTAAAGGGAGGAGATGTTAGGCTGATTTGTGGTTTCAAAAGGTGAAAATACTAAGGCGACAAACAAAACACATATAGCAGGTTTGGGGGTAGCATATAAACAAATAAAAAGGCTCAGACAGATCTCCTTCAAACCAGAGAAAGCACATAGTTTAGCATGTCTTACTCGTACTGTTTTAGGGTCTAATTAAAACTTAAAAGTTAGGGCAGGCTGATTTATCACATATTTTCAGATCGAAAGTCCGAATTAGGCCTGCCTGCTGGTTGTAAGTGATAAAGACTGATGCAGTTTATAAACTTTACCCTACGTCTTGCCTAAGTGATATCTACTAATTTCAGAAAAGATTGAAGTAGATTGAATACATACAAATTAAGAGGGGTTACCAGATTATTAAAGAAAAGCAAACTTTAGCAAAAGTTACAGGTTCTGCAAACATTATTACTGGTTTTAGACTCATAAGCGAGTGGAAAACATTTCAGACTTGGTTGTTAGTTCTTATAGGCATGCTTTCTACGCGTTGTTGATTTTAAACACTTTCACAAATATGGAAAAAATGTAGAAAACCTACAACATGATATCTAGGTGTCGCGTGACATCTGAGGGCATTTTTTGGTTATTCAGACCTATAAACATGTTTGCCTAATGAGAAATGGGGTATGCAAGAATTAGAAAGAACATATAGCCATATTTTCTACATACATGTGCATTCTATAGACATGGTATATATATATAAGAATGCAGAAATCCTATAGACATGGCATCTATATGTGAACATGCTGAAATTATAAATCCTATAGACAAGGTATCTATATGCGAACATGCTGAATTTAGAAATCCTGTAGACGTGGTATCTATATGCGAACATGCTAAATTAAGAAATCCTATAAAAATGGTATCTATATGAGAATGCTAAAATTAGAAATCTTATAGGCAGGTTATCTACATGTGAATGCTGAAATTAAAAATCCTATAGACATGTTATCTACACCTTTTGCATATATGGTTACCCTCACCTTTTTCGCTAGCCATCCCCACAAATTCATTACAAGTTATTACAGCCCAGAATGAAATAAGAAAAGAAAAATACATCAAAAATTAAAAATACAACCAGGAAGAGCCTAATTCAGACTCCATGTCTGAAATATGAGATGAACCAATCCCAAAGCTTTTCTCTCATTTGTGTGTGTTAGAGTTCCCTAAGAGCCTCAAATGGACTCTGGGCAGTGCTCACACCTAAATTCATTACAAATTAAACATAGTGCAGTGTGGAAGGGCCAACCCTTAAGTGTCCAAGTTCAGAGGGAACTCAAGGTCCCAAGGCAAGGCTCACATGAGGGGGACAGAACTTAGAGACTAAGAGAGAGTACAAGTGCAGGATTCTAATAGGGGAAAGGGAAAAGGGAAACAGTTCATATTGATACACATAGGGGTATGGGGAATGGGGAGGTAGTAAAGGAAAATCAAAGACAGGCTGGTGGGCATACTCAGCAATGAGGAATGCTAGCATACCCCATAAGCCTGTTAGAACACATTGTTTAGCAGTTAGGATCCTTTAAGGGATCAAGTTCAAATCATAGACAATAATTCACCTATTGCAATGCTTTAAACTATAACTCAAAACACATAAGGGGGTGGGGAGCAAGGATTCATAGAAGAAACAAACAGAAAAGATCAACATGCTAGTTTAAGCTTTTAACTCTGCAGAAGCAGTAAAGTAGACATGGATAAAAAAGTTGTAAGTAAACACATTGTAATGATGCTGAAACTTAAATTAGGATATACCAGTTTCAAAGGAAACAAACATAGAAAAAGCAGTAGGTCTTGTAAACAGGCCACAATGCAAACAAGAAAAGAATGTTATTGTGAGAGACTATGGGTTCAGAAGAGATAGTGAAGTGTAGTATAGGATTGTTAATCGTGTCTGCTGTGTGTTAAAGAGTCATGTATTTATAGTGTAAAAGTCATGAAGAAATAAGCTAAGAAAATAATTGAAGAACTGATTGTCAATCAATTACACAAGACTCCCTTTAATTAAAGGATTCAGATTCAGTGGGTATAAACCAATTAAGGAGAGAAATTAATCAAACACTTTGTGCAAAGTAGGCAATTAGGGGTGAGTACATAAAATTTATTTTTAAGTACAGGGTTTTAAAATACACAGTTTGTGCAAATAAGGTAAAAAGTTCAATTAACAACCAGTAAATCAAATGGTTCGAGATTTTGTATGAATGAACCAAGTCAGAAAAGATGAAAAAGGGTTTTACTTAGGTCAAGTCACAGAGAAAATCAGTAAACGAAGGAAACAAATCAATCAGGCTGTATTCAGAAGGAAGCTTGAACTAATTGCAAATTCGAAAACCATTTAGAGGGAAATTCATCATATATAAAGAGCATGTGAGCATGTTAAGTATAAAAGAAGACTCTCATGTTACTGTAAAATCAATAGAGAAATCCAGTATAGAGGAGTTTAGTAAAAAGGTCAGAGTCGCATGAAAACAAGGAAGTCCAAACTCAATTCAGAGACCCGAAGTTGGTCTGAAAGAGTTAGAGGTTCTAGAAATAAAAACCCTAGTTCAATCACATCACATTATCAAACTTGGCAGAATCCCCAAATTCTAGGGTTTCCACCTTGAGTCAAGTACAGAGATGAGAAGGCAAGTAGTCGAAACAGGCTCAGAGGTTTTAGAGAAGAACTGAAACCTCTTGCATGCTTCTATCAGCAACAAAAACTCATGAGAAAACATGATATCAAAGTAACAGGCAGAACACAGTAGAAGCATTCAAAGAAAAACAAAGGAAAAATACTGATAGGAATAGTAGAAGAAGCATGCTTAAGAAGATTTTTTAGAAGAAATTTAAATAAGGTTCAGTAGAAGAAAAAATAATAAAAACACTTAAGAACACAGTAGAAAAATATAGTAGGCAAAACATAATAGCACATGGTAGAAGAAAATACCAGAACATAGTAGAAAAGCATATGAGAACATAGTATAGAAAATACAGTAGAAGAACATACAAGAACGGGGTATAGAAAACACAGTAGAAGAGCATACGTGGTAGAATAAAAACATACGAACACAGTAGAAAAGCATACGAGACCATAATATAGAAAAACATAGTAAGAGAAGCATATAAGAACATGATACAAGAACACAGTAGAGACAAATACACACGAATGACCAAGCAAAATCATGGAAACACTTAAACAGTTTTCAAAAAACCCTAGATCGTAAAATAAAGGTTTTTAAAAGTAATTTTTTGATAGAAAAGTTAGGGAAATCGTCTGAAAACTTAGGGAGAGCATCGATACACAACGGATCTAAAGAAATCAGAGAAAACCTCGAAGGATTAGGGTTTCATAGGAGCCCTAGAAATGAGAAAGGCTTTGAGAGGTCACCAATCTGAGTCGGAGAGGACCGAATTAGGCTCAAACAACCTTGATACACCGGAGCAAGGCCGGAGATGACCCTAAGACCTTGAATCAACGGGGGTATGGGTTCAACCCTTCATAGTCAGGCCTCGAATCTTCAGGTAACAGGCACCTAAGAGCACTAGAAGGTAGGTGTAAGACTCCTATAGCTTTGATGGCCATAGATTCCGGTGGATTTCAGGGCGGAAGTGGATAGGGTTAGAGAAGGTTCAAGAGTATTTGAGATAAGGGAGGGTTTCAGAGGCGGAGGATAATTGAAAATAATTTAGGGTTCGGGGGTTTGGTAAATTAAAAAAGAAAAGAATGCGTGTGAGTTATTGATCTGTTAGATCAACGGCTGGGATTAAAAGAAGAGGTCTGAGCGGGTAATTTGAGTGGGCCAGGGGCGGGTAATTTAGGAATTTGGTCGGGTAATACAGGATTGAGATTGGGTTTAATTGGGGGGCTAATTTAGGCTAAATTTGAAATAATTTGGGCTAGTATTTAAATAGCCATTTTCTCCCTTTTTATTTTATAAAAATAGTAAAACAATTTTTTAAAACAAATTAAAGGTAATAAATTAATTAATAATATGTAAATATTAAATTAAAAATACTGGAATCAATTTTGTAATTATAAACACAATTAAATCTTAAAATAAGCTAAAATTACAATTATGTGCAATTTAACTTTAAAATACTCAATAAATGTGTAAAAAAATTGCAAAAATTACCTTAGCTATATTTTGGTATAAATATGAGAATAAAATAAATTAATCACCAAAAATGATAATTTGAGGAATAATTATTGGTTTTTGTACTACTAAAATACGGCAATAAATTGATTTAAAAATCCTTTAAAAATTAGGAAAAATAATAAAACATTTAGACACACTTATATATGCGTAAATATTCTATTTTGAAAGTATTTTGTATCTAAAAATATGCAAAAAAAAAAATTGGATATCAATAGTGAGTAAGCATCTCTCATGTGCTTGTTTTTGGCATTGTGCGGTATGCCCATAGCACTTCCGGCAGTAGTTCCGGCCATAGTCCTTTGGCATTCTCAAGCTTTTTCTTCATGGTATTCAATATGGATTTGTTGGAGGATTCTGCTTGCTCATTTCCCGCGGATGGTATGGCGTGCAGAGTATACTTTTAATATGCAATTTCTCGAAGAACTCGGCAATCTTTTTTTCGGTGAATTGAGGTCTGTTGTCACAACTGATTTCTTTGGGGAGGATGAAGTGACACACAATATTCCTCCATATGAAGGTGATAACCTCTTGATCGCGTATTTCGGGGAAGGAACCTGCTTCCACCCACTTGGAAAAATAGTCAGTTAAAACTAAAAGAAATCGTAAATTACCTCGTCCTGTTGGGAGGGGGCCGACGATGTCCATTCCCTATTTGATGAAACTCCAAGGCGAGGTGACTGAGTGGAGGTGCTCTCTCACTTGTTGGATCATGAGGGTGTATTTTTTGCATTGTTCGCATTTTTTCACGAAGTCAGCAGCCTCTTTTTTCGTGGTGGGCCAGTAGTAGCCTGCTCGTATGCGACATCTGACTAGAGCTTGATTTCCAGAATGAGATCCGTAGTGACCTTCATGGACTTATTCTTGAACGCATTGTGTTTGGTTTGGACCTAAGAATTTTGCCGGGGGACCGCCATAAGTTCTTTTGTACAGGTCGTTGTTTATGACGTTGTACCTGGCCGCCTGCATTCGAAGCTTTTTAGCTTCTTTTTTATCATCTAGAAGCACATAGTCCTACAAGTATGTAACAATACGATTGGGCCAGTCCCAAGTTATGTTTATAGTTTGTACCTCGATTGATCGATCGATGAGTGGAGGAGAGTGACCATGTTCCCTTCTCCACTTATGCTTTTAGTGGCTGCTTCTAGTTTGGCAAGTTCATCTGTTTCGATATTCTGTGCTTGAGGGATTTGGTTGAGCTGGAATTCATCGAATTTGGGTAACAGCTTGCAGATCTCGGCCTGTTATTTTTGTAGTCTTTGTTCCTTGATTTAGAAAGTCCATGTGACTTGATTCATGACAAGATGAGAGTTGCAACGTAGAATTACTCGCTTCGCTCTATACTTGAGTGCTAAATTTAGCCCTGCAATCACGGCCTCATACTCGACCTCATTGTCAGTCAAATCTGGGCATCTTATGGACTGGTAAATTACTTCACATGTTAGGACTTTGTTTGCTCTGACCAAGACCGCACTCACTGCCACATTGGACACGGCTAGGTAAATGAGGAGACATTTTCTAGGTTCGGCTTTAGAAAGCAGTGGGGGTAAAGATAAGTATGCCTTTAACTCTTTCAAGGCGTCGACGCACTCGGAGTTCCACTGGAGTCCATTGTCCTTCTTGAGTACGTCAAAAAATTTGTGAACGTCAATCTAGTTCACAAATTGACACATATGCCTTAGCAATGAAGTCCACAATTTACTACCCGAGCCTATTTAGGTTACCAATTCTCCTTTTGCAATTCTCTACTGCTACCCAATTACTCTTACTAGATTTTTGGTTTTTAAAGACATGCATGCACAATCCCACCTTTGGTTTTCAAGAATCAATGCATGGGAATCCCCCTTTTTGTTCAAATAGGGAAAATCAAATGGAAAAAGAGTTGGGGATTTTTACCTGCAAGAACAGAAGTGAAGACAATACTTGAAATTTCCCAGGCTTTGGTGACTTTGAAAAATCAACTTGATGAAGATGGACTTTCTCTCCCCAGGACCCTCTCCTCCCTCTCTTATTTTGCTCAGAAAGTATATTAAAATGAGGGGTTGGGGTGTTTTATTAGAAAGGGTTCGGGTTTTAAAATCTAGAAAAATAGAAGCCCGAGCAAATTTGCGGTCGCATTCTGCGATCGGAGAATAGAAATGCGGTCCGCCGATTGAACTGCAGAAATGCGCCCCAAAACCCTAAAGGTTTACCTGGGTCTGCGACAGGAATGCGGTCCGCATTCCTGTTATGCGGTCGCATTTTTCACCGCAGAATTGACCTCCACAAATCCTTGAGGAACTTATGCGATGATTATGCGGTCCGCATATTGATTATGCGACCGCATAAGGGACCACATTTTCAACATCAATTTTGACAACCTTTCTGCTTCACTCTGTGGCAGAAATGCGGTCCGCATATTGATTATGCGACCGCATAATGGACCGCATTTTCAACATCAATTTTGACAACCTTTCTGCTTCACTCTGTGGCAGAAATGCGGTCCGCATATTGATTATATGACTGCATAATGGACCGCAGAATGACAATTTTCTAGAAATTGATTCTTTGATTTTTAAGTGGAAAATCAGTAAAAAGGGTCCGAAACACATATTCGGACCTTGGCACTACGAGCTACTAGGTTTTGAGCACAAGATTTTACGGGGCCTTACAGCTAAGAAACACAAGTCCAAACAATTTCCTAATTATAAAGATTATATGTTTATTTTTGTGTAATTAACTAACAAATACTAGAAAGCAGTAAAACTATCAATTAACAAGGATAAGGATTGGAAACAAGATTACAGAGGTCTAGAGTTATGATTTCCCCTATTGTCGGAATCCTTTTCGCTACATTTACTATATATTTGCCTAAGTTTTCTCTACCGATCATGAGAGCTCTAAGTGTTGTAATTCTCTCTCGAGTAACTACCACAATTTACTAACCAGCATTAAGTACGGCTCACTCATACACGTTAGGGGTGATGTTGTTCAACAACTACCTAAATATCCACTCTCTCCTGAGAAATACACACTAAATAGGCACAGTCTATTAAGAGCACTTCAACCAACCACAATATAAATGTAGTTGAACAAATAGAGAAAAGCTACAGTAAATCTATATTAACATAACAGGAAAATCATCCTCCAATAGGTTCCATAAAAATGCTAGATAAAAAATTAGCTATTCATAGTAGAATGCAAAACTACAATACTAGAATTCATAGCCAATAGTGGAAAATAGGAAGAAGGAAATAAAAACTCGTAGAAGAATTCCCCGCCTTGCTCCTAATGTGTTCTTGCCTCCTTAGGTCAAATCTTCGGTCTAATGTCGGTCTCTCTGTCCAATCTCAGCCTCCCCCTCAAAAGTTGTGTTTTTAGGTCTATTTATATGTGTAGGAAAAGACCTAAGTGTGTAGGCCAAGTCCTACTCAAAACGAAGAGACGAAATAAGTCTTCAAAACTCAGAATATGCACACCCAGACCTGGCCTTGCGAGGTATAACTCCAGGTGGACCTGGACCTAAGCCTGGCGTTGCCAGCTCTAACGCCTGCTTAAGGCCTGGCGTCACCAACTCTAACGCCTGCTTAAGGCCCGGCATCGCCAGCTTTCTCCTTTTCATTGTTCTCGATCGCGCTTTCAACGTTTAAGTATCTATTTTGCTCTACTTTCATCTTCAATTCACCTACACATAAAATAGACACCATTACACACAAGTAAAGTGTAATATATCATTAAAGCATATAAAATGCAAGGCAAATAATGTACGAAACTATGAAATTATAGCCACATATCAATACCCCACACTTAAACATTGCTCTTCCTCGAGCAATCAAACTACACCTATAGACACGACCTTTTTAAACAATTCTCCTAGCTCATCACACCAAGAATCTTTAAAATAGACTAAAAACAAGGGTGTAACATCACCACCTCAAAATTTGACTCGCAAGTACCATGCATTATTCACCACTCACTCACTTACTCTAACATAGAGGTCAATGACATTACCTTTCCGTCATGAATCACGTGCCCTCACTCCACAAAAGAGAGTAGTTTCACACACAATAAAATTTAAGAACATTTAGGAACTCAAGATAGGAAGAATTCACTCGCTCTCAAAAATAACATTCATGTGCCATAAATGATGCACCATAGGCTTGTCCATAGTGTAATACTCTACTAATCGAGCTCATTTAGTCTAGGATCAAGTAGGACTTTATATGGTTGTAATGTAGGCTCCGGGTCGGGTAAGATACTTTTGGATATAAGAGTGACTACACATCTCTAAGCACTTTAATACATATACTTTAACATTCAAACTCTACACATATGTCAAACCATAACTCCACCTTCACCTCAATGTATATTAACTCCATATTTCTTTAAGCACAATTACATCAAGAGTCACCACTTAGCAAGGAATATTTATTTTTCACAGCAATACAACTATTCTTTTCTTTTTCTATTTAAGTGGCTCTTATTTTTTTCAACACAATGCACCTTTCTCCTTATTTCATTAGTTCCACTCAAAAGCCAAACCACCCACCCCACACTTTAACATTTACAAAGTTCATAACAATTCATGCGTTCATGAGAGGTTAAAAGGTTCAAATAAATGGTTAATTCAAACAAAAGGGTAAGGTTGTAATGTGTTTGCCAAAGAAACAGGATTACAGGCTCAAAGGGGTTAACTACGATACATAAAAATTAGGCGGGTAAAATATACATATATCGCTCCACAAAGAAATGCCTATATCACTTCCAAGATTGAACAAAACTACTATTTCGCGTTGCAAACACACGGGGCAAGTTCTAGACATCAAATGCAATGCATTGAATACACCCAAACCTCACACACACATGGCACTTAACTAACTCAGGATCGGATTCATCAAGACACTTTAGTCAAAGCAGTTAAGCAAAGTTAAGATCATACAATTTAAGGTATTTCTACAAGAGTTAAAAACTGAGTCTAAGCGTCACAGCCAAAGTACTCACTATTCTCAAGGCATAACAGAGTCAAGAGATATTGCTTCAATTCAAAACACAACACAATGGCTCCTATTCCAAAAAAACAAATAAAACTAGCTACACCCGGTTCAAACAAAACCATTGGAAAAGAACCGCGACACAAAGAAAAACCAAGAGAGAATTACTGCACTATCTACAAAAAAAATCTTTTTTTAGACTCAAATCCCTTAAGAAAATTGTCTAGGATATCCACCGTTGAGAAAAGTCCAATCTTTTTTTTCTTTTGCTTTTTTCTAAAAAGTAAAAAAAAATTATTCAATTAAACTAACACAATTAAAATAGCATAGAAAGTCACTCAGACAATCTCCTCACCCCACACTTAAAATTTTTCATTATCTTCAATGTACACCATACTAATAAGAGGGTAAATAAAACTTCCTGGTAGGCCAAAGCCGAAGCACTAGCAACTCATGGGGTATTCAGGCTTCTCTAAGGTTTTGTCCTTCATGGGGGTACCTCACACTTAGTTCCCACCATTTGGTTTGCTATTGCATCCTTCCAATAGCTTTGATTTTCATGCTCCTAGAAAATAAAAGGCGACACTACAAAAATAATATAATTAAAAAAATAATAAAGCTAGGTTGCCTCCCAACAAGCGCTTGATTTAACGTCGCAGCAAAACATGAGTCACTTTTTGCCTCCACTTTGAACTTATGAATTGGACCCCAAGTTTTGATTCTGCTCTATGATCATGCTTCTGGGGTGGTGGAACAAATCTAACTGGCCCAATAAAACAATGTAATATTCTACACTTCTTAGCCTTTAGATGAGATATATTCCCGACTTTCTGGCAAGAAGAATTCCAGAATATAGGCATCTTATTCCTCATCCCTTGACTCCTCAAGTGGCTCGGACGACTCTATTTCCATATCATCATTCAAACACAATGTGGAAAAATGCTTGGAGTGTGGACCAATGCGCTCTACTACATGAACATTGGGATTGTCAACATCCTCAACACCAATGACACTAGAGTCAACTAAATATTTGTCATCAATGTCCTCGGATAACTCTAGTATCTCTTCTACAACATTGAAATCCTCAAATTCTATTTGATTGGTTTGGTCATATTCTACTCTCAACTCCTCTATTATAATGGTAATTTCTACAGCCAATTCATGCTCTTCTTGGCTACTATCCACAATGTAAACTTGTTGTGCTTTACAAGGTTGAATTAGTTTATTCGCTTGAGACTCCAAGTTGTGAATAGTCGCCTCTTGCATTTGTATCTGTGGTGTTTTATTATCATATAGTTCCATTAAACACTTTAACATATCTTTGATCTCCTTCAGGTCAGCTTCCCAGGATTCTTTGTTCCTATTAACTTCAATAGAAAAAGTAGAACCATCTTAGTAAGGGGTTGGGGGAGGATAAGACAAATAATCACAACCATGAAAGTTTACCATCTTGAACACCACACATATCGCACACATTCTACACATAAGATTGAGTTGATGCACATAAATTGCTCTCGGAAATATTTTTATAATTTTGCCATTAGTGGTTTTCTTCACAATATGCAAAAGGAAGATCAATAGTAGAATTCCCAACATCAAAACTCTCGTAATTCCAAGATGTCATGTTTCTCAAATAAATAAATAAAACTAAAATAAAATTTCAAATACTAAAAAATAAAATAAAAGTTCAAACTTGAAACCTAGCCATATATACACCTACAGCTACACCGTTAGTTCTCCGGCAACAACGCCAAAATTTGATCACGCCCAACTATGCCTTATAAAAAGAACTAAGTGGTCATTGCAAATATAATTCGGTTCACAAATCTGGAGTCGAATCCCACAGAGAACTAAGGTTTAGCTACAATTATTCAATATCGCTAAGAAACACAAGTCCAAAAAATATTTTATTTTTATCTAATTAACTAGAAAATACTAGAAAGCACTAAAACTATTAGTTAACAAGGATAAGGATTGGAGACAAGATTACGGAGGTCTAGAGTTATAATTTTCCCTATTGTCAGTATCCTTTCCGCTATGTTTTCTATAAATTTGCCTAAGTTTTTTATACCGATCATGAGTGCTCTAAGTGTTGTAATTCTCTCCTGAGTAACTGCCACAATTTACTAGACATATTCTCCCAAATTACACTAGCTGGGATTAAGTACGGCTCACTCAGATCGCACCAAGGTTTCGTGATCCCTAATCCAACCTTCAAACCCTCTGTATTGATCCTTCATATATATTTGGAGTGATGTTGTTTAAAAACTACCTAAATATGCACTCATTTCTAAGTAATACACACTAAATAGGCACAGTCGATTGAGATCTCTTCAACCAACCACAATATAAATGCAGTTGAACAAATAGAGAAAAGCTACAGCAAATCTATACTAACGTAACATGAAAATCATACTCCAATATGTTCCATCAAAACCCTAGATAACAAATTAGCTATTCATAGTAGAATGCAAAACTACAATACTAGAACTCATAACCAATAATGAAAAATAGGAAGAAGGAAGTGAAAAACTCGGAGAAGAATTCCCTGCCTTTCTCCTAGTGTGTTCTTGCCTCCTTTGGTCTAATGTCGGTCTCTCTTTCCAATATCCATCTCCCCCTTAAAAGTGGTGTTTTTAGGTCTATTTATATGTATAGGAAAATACCTAAACGTGTAGGCCAAGTCCTATTTAAACTAGGAGATGAAATAAATCTTCAAAAATCGGAATGTGCACGCCTAAACCTGGCCTCGCGAGGCATAACGCTTGGTGGACCTGGCCCTAGGCGTAGCACCACCAGGTCTAATGCCTACATAAGGCCTCGCATTGCCAACTTTCTCCTTGTCATTGTTCTCGAGCACGCTTTCAACGTTTAAGTATCCATCTTGCTCTACTTTCATCTTCAATTCACCTACACATAAAATAGACTCCATTATGCGCAAATAAAGTATAATTTATCATTAAAGCATATAAAATGCAAGGAAAATAATATACAAAACTATGTAATTATAGCCACATATCATTAGTGCTCCCCCAGTGAGGGTTTCACCAAACCTTTTCAGCAGTATCGAAGACACTTGTTCTTTAGTGAGGTCATTTCCTTTTACTGCGATGACGTAGTGGGTCACACGTTCCTCAGGGCCCGTTGTATCGTCATATAGTTTTAGATACGGCGGCATTTTGATGTTTTTGGGTATGGCATGTGGTGCATCTTCGTCACTGTATGGCTTCTCAACGAACCAACCGGCATCCTTTTTTTGGTAAGAGTTTTGGGGCACCAGGTATTTTGTCTACCCTTTCTTGGTGCTCTTTCATTTGTTCACGAAGCAGTTTGTTCTTTTTCTCTATCTCCTCCATCTTCCTCAAAATGGTTGCGAGGGTGTCGAAGCAAACACTCGCATTCTCTTTGTTCGTCCTTTGTGTGGGTTTGCCGAGGATGCTAATTATCGTGTTCGTCAACCACACTTCAAGCAGCTTTTTCACCGCTGGTGGTACCTCTTTCGTTTGGACGAAGAGGCCTTTTTTCCGTGTGAGGCTGTGATATTGCCGTGTGGAAGGGGTGAACCACTCCACCTGGGGGAGGTGTTTGGCATCACGTCCTCTGCATCTATTTTAGTGACCTCATTGATGGTGTTTAGGAGGTTGGCAGTAAGGCTGGCTACTGCATTCATCCTTTCTTCTCCATTACCTGCCATGTTATGTGCATGTAAGAAAAGACAAAGTTTTGTATTATTTTATTTTAGATTTGAAAGGAACTAAGACTTTAAATAGGAAATCCCTACAGACTATTAAGGGGAGTGTCACGACCCTAGTTCACCAATTGTGAACACGTCATGACGGCACCTAGTCTTCACGACCAGGTAAGCCTAACACATTGCAGAAGTAACAACATTTGCGAAATTTATATTCAAAAGCTAAATAACATGAGTAATGTGTACAATTGCCGCCTGGCACATACACTTTAATACTTTAAATTCTGAAACCATCCCAAAGACCCGGAAACCCACGGGAAACACAGGCTAAGAATAATACATAACACTGCTCTAATCATCCGGAAAGTCTATAACAAGGAAGAACAGAATAGCATCTAGCTAACTAAAAGGAAGAGTGAGAGGGAGACTCCCTGGTCTGCGGACGCGGCAGATATACCTCAAGTCTCCGAAATGCTCCCTGCAGCTACTGATAATGCGCATGCGTAGAGGTACCTGAATCTGCACATGAAAACATGCGCAGAAGAGGCGTGAGTACACCACAGTGGTACTCAGTAAGTGCCAAGCCTAACCTCGGTTGGGTAGTGACGAGGAAAGGTCGGGGCCCTACTGAGGCAAAAATAATATAGCAGCAAAATGTTAACAGTGTAGAAATCCGATGAGAACTAATGAACGCAGCAGTGTAATAAGACAGCTCAATGAAATAGTAATACTACAAAGACAGAACATAAAACGTAGAGTAAACACAGCTAAATTACAAGAATACCGATGAGGGTCTCCCAGGATACCGTCCTGTAGCCCTTTTCTCAACTGTCCTATGGATCTCCCGGGATACCGTCCCGTAGTCCAATTCTCATATCAATATCAAAGGATCTCCCCGGATACCGTCCCATAGTCCAAAATAAAAGTGCAGGGGGATCTCCCGGGATACCGTCCCGTAGTCTAAAATAAAAGTGCAGGGGGATCTCCCAGATACCGTCCCGTAGTCCCAAAATAAAAGTGCAGGGGGATCTCCCGGAAATCAAACCCGTAGTCCCAAAGTAAAAGTGCAGGGGGATCTCCCGGGAATCAAATCCGTAGTCCCAAAGTAAACAAACAAGGGGGAGCTCCCGGAATCCCGCATCCGTAGTCCCAATGTAAATGCGCAACCGACATCAGAGAAATATTCAGAAATTGAAGTGCAACAATACAAGGCAACAATTAGTACTGGCTTAACATGCCCCACGTAATCACAGTTAAGACAATTTGAACAAATAGGCAACTTGGATTAATTAAACATACTCTTTTACGCTAGCACAGGCTATAATAGCAAGTAAAGTAAAGCAAATATGAAAGAAAATTCAAATCAAGTATTTAAGTAAAAATACAGGTTTCAACAATTAGCTCAAGTACGCGCTCGTCACCTCACGTACAAGGAATTCAATTACCAATTACCACATCCTAAGGGACGAAGTCCCCCACACAAGTTTAGCCAGGCCAATTACCTCGAACCAGTGCAAAATCAACTAGGGAATGATGCCCTTGCCACAAGTATCCGACTCCAAATGGCCCAAATCTATTCAATTCAATTACAAATCGTAAATATTATTGTAAACAACTGATTCCACTATTGAACTTAAAGCTAGGGCGCGAAAATAGGTAAAATGACCAAAATGCCCCGCCAGCCAATGTTTCGGAATCGAATAATTTTCACATTTTCAGAACCCTCGCACTCTCACGAGTCTAACCATATAAAAATCTCCCGAATCGGAGGTCAAATGCCCACTCAAAATCACAAAATTAAGCCTAAGAAGTCTTACCCATTTTTCTCAATTTTAGACCTTGAATTTGAATTTTAATGGTTTATTTAGCTAGGAAATGATGGAATATAACTAGAAGGGATCAAAGCAACATTACCCAATGATCGTCTCTTCAAAATCCACTCAAAATCGCCTTCTCCCGAGCTCTCAATTGATTTTTCTAACTTTGAAATAAACCCTCGGATTATCCCTTTTCAGACCTATGATTTCTGCTTTTGCGGTGAGACTAACCGCTTTAGCGGTTCAACTTAAGAGGGCAGTGTCCGCTTTTGCGGACTCAAAACCGCATCTGCGGTTCCGCTTACGCGGAAAGGAGACCGCTTCTGCGGTTCTTCTGGGATGGGAAAATTCCGCTTATGCGAAGAAATGGCCGCTTATACGGCTCCGCGTCTACGGTGAGGGAGCCGCTTATGCGGATCCGCTTCTGCAGCTCCAGGACTGCAGAAGCGAAAATACCAGAAGCCTGCTGCAACTTTTTTTTTCCTTCTAACTCCAAACTTTGCCCGTTGAGCATCCGAAACACACCCGAGGCCCCCGGGACATCAACCAAAAGCACCAATACCACCTAATACCTCATTCAAACTTGTACCAATCCTTAAAACACCTAAACAACACCGGAAATCCAATTAAATCAAAGATTCAAGCCTAAGAACTTCAAATTCCAACAAAACACACTTTCGATCAAAAACCTAACCAAACCTCGCCCGAATGACCTGAAATTTTGCACACACATCCCAAATGACATGACGGAGCTACACCAACGCCCGGAATCCAAATCCGACCCTCGAATCAAAAACTCACTATCGGACCGGAAACTTCAAAAATTCAAACTTTGGCATTTCAAGCCTAAATGAGCTACGGACCTCCAATTTACATTCGGAACACGCTCCCAACCCCGAAATCATCTAACGGAGCTAATGGAACCATCGGATTTCCATTCCGAGGTCTTCTTCACACTGTTCCGAATACGGACCATTTTTCAACTCTTAAGCTCTCATTTAGGGACTAAGTGTCCCAAAACACTCTGAATCCTAATACCGAATGTCCCGACAAACCAAAATAGCAGAAATGAACTTAGGGAAAATAGTTAATGGGGGATTGGGGCGTAAATTCCAAAAACGACCGGCCGGGTCGTTACATCCTCCTACACTTAAACATTCGTTCATCCTCAAACGAGCATAGAGAACATAGCTGAAGTAGCAAAAAGGTGAGGGTACTGGTTGCGTATATCCTGCTCGGTCTCCCAGGTCGCCTCCCCGGCCGGCTGACCCCGCCACTGGACTTTCACTGAAGCGATGTTCTTTGACCTCAACTTTCTGATCTGCCTGTCCAAAATGGCCACTGGCTCCTCAACATAAGATAGAGCCTTGTCCAGCTGGACTGAACTGAAATCCAACATGTGCGATAGGTCACCATGATATCTCCGGAGCATCGAAATATGAAATACCGGATGAACTGCGGCTAGGCTGGGAGGTAAGGCAAGCTCATAAGCAACCTCCCCAACTCGCCTCAAGATCTCAAAAGGCCCAATAAATCTCAGACTCAACTTCCCTTTCTTTCCAAATCTCATGACGCCCTTCATAGANTCCGGACAAAAGAGTTATGCGGACAAGAAGGTTCGAACCAACCCACTGGAGATCTACATCTCCTACCATATAAGGCCTCATACGGTGCCATCTGAATGTTGGACTGATAGTTGTTGTTATAAGCAAACTCCACCAGTGGTAGGAAATGGTCCCATGACCCTCCAAACTCAATCACGCACGCACGGAGCATATCCTCCAGAATCTGAATAGTGCGCTCGGACTATCCGTCCGTCTGGGGGTGGAATGTCGTGCTCAACTCCACTCGAGTGCCTAACTCATGCTGCACAGCTCTACAGAACCGCGATGTAAACTGAGTGCCTCTGTCTGAGATGATAGAAACTGGAATACCATGCAACCGGACGATCTCCCTGATATAGATCTCCGCCAACCGCTCTGATGAATAAGTGGTACACACAGGTATGAAATGAGCGGACTTGGTCAGCCGGTCCACAATGACCCAAATAGAATCAAACTTCCTCACAGTCCGTGGGAGTCCAGATACGAAGTCCATGGTGATACGCTCCCACTTCCACTCTAGGATCTCAATCTTCTGTAGCAAACCACCCGAACGTTGGTGCTCATACTTCACCTGCTGGTAGTTGAGGCATCTAGACACGTAGTCAACTATATCCTTCTTCATCCGCCTCCACCAGTAGTGCTACCTCAAGTCCTGATACATCTTTGCGGCACACGGATGGATGGAATACCGCGAGCTATGAGCCTCAGCTAGAATTAACTCTCGAAGATCATCTACATTGGGCACACAAATCCGGCCCTGCATCCTCAACACTCTATCATCCCTGATGGTAACATCTCTGGCATCACCACGCCGAACTCTGTCCTGAAAAACAAGCAAATAAGGGTCATCAAATTGCCGTTCCCTGATGCGATCAAATAGGGAAGACCGAGAAACCACACAGGCTAGAACCCGACTGGGCTCTGAAAGGTCCAATCTCACGAACTGCCTGGCTAAAGCCTGAACATCCATCGCCATAAGTCTCTCTGAGGCTGGTAGATATGCCAAACTCTCCAAACTCTCCGCTCGGCGACTCAAGGCATCGGCAACCATATTGGCCTTGCCCGGGTGATAAAGAATAGTAATATCATAATCCTTTAACAACTCTAACCATCTCTTCTGACGCATATTCATGTCCTTCTGCTTAAGTAAGTGCTGCAAGCTCTGATGGTCAGTGTAGATCTCACAAGATACCCCATACAAATAATGACGCCAGATTTTCAAGGCGTGAACAACGGCAGCTAACTCAAGATCGTGGACAGGGTAGTTCTTTTCATGCACCTTCAACTGTCGGGACGCGTAGGCAATCACCCTACCGTCCTGCATCAATACCACTCCAAGCCCAACCCATGAGGCATCACAATAAACTGTATAGGACCCCAAACCGGTAGGCAACATCAAGATTGGGGCTGAAGTCAAAGATGTCTTGAGCTTTTGGAAGCTCGCCTCACACTCCTCTGTCCACTAAAAAGGGGCACCCTTTTGGGTCAATCTAGTCATAGGGGCCGCGATCGATGAGAAACCCTCCACAAAGCGACGGTAATAACCCGCCAAGCCAAGGAAACTATGGATCTCAGTAGCTGAGGAGGGCCTGGGCCAACCCTGCACGGCCTCCACCTTCCTCGAATCCACTCGTATGCCCTCACTCGACACCACGTGGCCTAGGAACGCCACAGAACTCTGCCAGAACTCACATTTGGAGAACTTTGCATACAATCTCTTCTCCCTCAGAGTCTGAAGCACTACCCTCAGGTGTTGCTCGTGATCTTCCCGACTCTGGGAATATACCAGAATATCATCAATAAAAATAATAACAAATGAATCAAGATATGGCCTGAATATGCGCATCAAGTGCATAAAAGTTGTTGGGGCATTGGTAAGCCTAAAAGACATAACAAGGAACTCGTAATGACCATACCAAGTCCTGAAAGCAGTCTTTGGGATATCTGGCTCCCGAATCTTCAACTGATGGCAACCTGAGCGCAAATCAATCTTGGAAAACACCTGTGCGCCCTAAAGCTGATCAAACAGATCATCAATACGAGGTAAAGGATATCGGTTCTTCACTATAACTTTGTTCAACTGGCGATAATCAATGCACATACACATAGAACCTTCCTTCTTCTTCACAAACAAAACAAGGTCTCCCCATGGTGAAACACTGGGTCAAATGAAACCCTTACCCAACAATTCCTGCAACTAATCCTTCAACTCCTTCAACTCAGGAGTAGCCATGCAATATGGGGGAATGGAAATGGGCTGAGTGCCCAGCAACAGATCAATGCCAAAATCAATATCTCTATCGGGCGACATGCCCGGAAGATCAGCTGGAAACACATCGGAAAAATCCTGTACGACTAGGACTGAATCAACAGAAGGGGTGTCAACACTGACATCTCTCACATAAGCTAAATAAGCAGCACACCCCTTCTCAACCATACGTTGAGCTTTAAGGAAAGAAATAACCCTGCTGGGAGTATGATCTAAGGTACAACTCTACAAAATACGTGGAATACCTGGCATAGCCAACGTCACGGTCTTGGCGTGACATTCAAAAATAGCATGATGGGGAGACAACCAGTCCATGCCCAGAATAATTTCAAAGTCAACCATACCGAGTAATAATAGATCAGCCCTGGTCTCAAAACCATGAATAGTAACCAAACACGACCAGTACACACGGTCCACAACAAGAGAATCTCCCACAGGAGTAGAAACATAAATGGGGGCACTCAAAGAATCCCCAGGCACACCCAACTGCGAAGCAAAATAAGAGGACACCTATGAATAAGTAGAGCCGGGATCGAATAGAACCGATGCCTCTCTGCGACAAACCAGAATAATACCTATGATGACAGAATCGGAGGCAACCGCCTCGGTGCGATCAGGAATGCAATAATATCTGGCCTAACCCCTCTCACGAGGGCAACCTCTATCTCCCCGGCCTCCGCCCCTGGCTGTCTGGGTAGGTGGGGCAGCAGTGGAAGTTGGAACCATAGCTTGAGAACCCTGAGAAGCATGCTGTGGCTGAGCAGTCTGTGTAGATGCACCCCTACCAAGTCTGAGGCAGTCCCTAACCAAGTGACGTGTATCGCCACACTCGAAGCAAGCTCTGGGAGGACGTGGTGGCTGTGACTGACTGGATCTAGGTCCGCTAGACTGACCTCTGGAGGTACCCCGCGTAGGAGGCGCGCTAGAAATTGGGGGCGCATAATAAGGCTCCTGAGGTGCTGGTGGAGCTGGAGTACCACCGGCTGCTGGCAAGGCTGAATGAACAGGGCGACCAGAATAACCCCTACCATAACGGCCGGCTG
>MU764211.1:0-38755 GCA_026770625.1 Nicotiana glauca | reverse complement strand
GAGGTCAAATGCCCACTCAAAATCACAAAATTAAGCCTAAGAAGTCTTACCCATTTTTCTCAATTTTAGACCTTGAATTTGAATTTTAATGGTTGATTTAGCTAGGAAATGATGGAATATAACTAGAAGGGATCAAAGAAACGTTACCCAATGATCTTCTCTTCAAAATCCACTCAAAATTGCCTTCTCCCGAGCTCTCAATTGATTTTTCTAACTTTGAAATAAACCCTCGGATTATCCCTTTTCAGACCTGTGATTTCCGTTTTTTCGGCCCAGGGACCGCTTCTGCGGTCCCGCTTTTGTGGTTAGACTAACCGCTTTAGCGATTCAACTTAAGAGGGCAGTGTCCGCTTTTGCGAACTCAAAACCGCATCTGCGGTTCCGCTTACGCGGGAAGGAGACCGCTTCTGCGGTTCTCCTGGGATGGGGAAATTCCGCTTATGCGAAGAAATGGCTGCTTATGCGGCTCCACGTCTGCGGTGAGGGAGCCGCTTATGCGGCTCCGCTTCTGCGGCTCCAGGACCGCAGAAGCAAAAATACCAGAAGCCTGCTGCAACTTTTTTTTCCTTTAACTCCAAACTTTGCCCGTTGAGCATCCGAAACACACTCGAGGCCCCCGGGACATCAATGAAAAGCACCAATACCACCTAATACCTCATTCAAACTTGTACGAATCTTTAAACCACCAAAACAACACCGGAAATCCAATTAAATCAAAGATTCAAGCCTAAGAACTTCAAATTCCAACAAAATACACTTTCGATCAAAAACCTAACCGAACCTCGCCCGAATGACCTGAAATTTCGCACACATATCCCAAATGACATGACGGAGCTACAGCAACTCCCAGAATCCAAATCTGACCCTCGAATCAAAAACTCACCATCGGACCGAAAACTTCAAAAATTCAAACTTCGGCATTTCAAGGCTAAATGAGCTACGGGCCTCCAATTTACATTCCGAACACGCTCCCAACCCTGAAATTATCTAACGGAGCTAACGGAACCATCGGTTTTCCATTCTGATGTTATCTTCACACTGTTCCAAATACGGACCATTTTTCAACTCTTAAGCTCTCATTTAGGGACTAAGTATCCCAAAACACTCCGAATCCTAATACCGAACGTTCCGGCAAACCAAAATAGCATAAATGAACTTGGGGAAAATAGTTAATGGTGGATCGGGGCGTAAATTCCAAAAACGACCGGCCGGGTCGTTACAGGGAGTTAATCATAGTTAAAGCTAATAACTACAGATCTTATATTATTGGTGTGAAAAAGGTGGGCAGTGAAGAAACAGGTTAAATATGCCAATATTAAATGCGTCGAATGTAGTAATATGTTAGAGGTATCAGATATTAAATAGAAATAAATGGCACTGCATGTAAATAAAGAGGAAGATTCACTCAATATTGAATGAGGTGGATGATTCCTTCCTCTGACAATGATAAATGACAAGAGTCTAACAAAAATAGTGAGCACTTTCTCGGATCTGGCGGAAATGATAATAGATAATCCAAAAAGGTCGAATCTCTTCAGAAAGTTGTTCTTTGTATTTAGGCGGAATACATATACGGCTACTTCAAATTGCTAATATTTTCATCTGGCAACCTGGACTAAGGCATGT
Source organism: Nicotiana glauca (assembly GCA_026770625.1). Taxonomy (NCBI): domain Eukaryota; kingdom Viridiplantae; phylum Streptophyta; class Magnoliopsida; order Solanales; family Solanaceae; genus Nicotiana; species Nicotiana glauca. The sequence goes on along the minus strand of MU764211.1, from coordinate 37,129 downwards.
ACCTAATAAATAAATTAAATAGTACAATTATGTTTCAATTTAACTTTGCCCACTTAGTCCTTTGAAAATTAAATGCACGTGAAGTAAAACGCGGCCTACATGTCAAAATGAACCAATCAACAAATGCCAACTATTTTTTACCACGTCGGAATTACTCCTAAGCTAAAGGGATAATGTAAATTACTCGTTCCCAAAATTCACTTTGTTCATCTCGCCAATTAAAAAACCCTAACCTTGTTTCTTCCCTCTTCAACTCACGATCGATTTCCCTTTTTTCTTTGATTTTGTTCTTCAATTTTCATCTGATTACAGGTTTGGTTTAGGGTTATCCTTTGATTTCGTGTTATTTATCCTTTTCATCTATTCTATTTCTTATTCGAAGTGAAATTAGGGCTATCAGAAGTTGTTTAGGGTTGTTGATGGATAAACTCAAATGGGGGTTCTCGGATGGTGGATTATATATGCTCGTGGAAAAGAGACAAGATACATAAGTTCTCTTTTCACTCTCTTTGTTGTCTTATGTTTGCTTTAGGGTATTCTTGATATTTGGTCGCAAATTTAGGGTTAAATTGGAAGTATTCATTGCATGTGACATTGTCTCTCTTTTTGTTAGCTATTTCATTACTTTATCTGATGTCGGAATTTATATCCACTAAATTCGACCATGGGGAAACATTTACTGTTGACCGTGTACCAAAGTATATTAGGGAGAGCGAATATGTAGTATTTTCTATTGATAAAGATCTATTTTCAGTTATTGAGCTTTATTCTTATGCTAAAGACTTAGGGTATGCCTCTGTGAGTGATATTTATTACTTTGCCCCTAAAAGTTCAGAGTTCAAGGCCTTGAAAACAGATTGTTAACTCTTGGAGATTCTGAATGACTTAAAATCTAGAGACAATTTAGACTTATACATTAAACATATTATAAATGAAGTTGTAGTTGATGAACCTGAAGTTATGGGCTTTGTTGTTGGGCCTGAAGTTGTGGGCTTACTTAATGGGCCTGAATACTCAACTGGTAGGTCAATAAATGTGTCTAGACCTGAATTTGGGTATGGGGCTAGTAGTATAGAAGACCTAGTAGATGTGGTAATATATGAAGGGGAAAAAACAAAGGGATACAAGAGCAACAGTCAGTTGGTGTTGATAGTTTATCAGATCTGGACTGGAGTGATTCTAATCTTGAAAGTAGTAACTCTAATTTAGATGAACTTCCTGAAGAAGATGACAGTAATATTGATGATAAATTGAGGGCTATCACAGATGAAAAGAGAACTAAGAAGGCTGCAAAGGTTGCCAACACTAATGATGTGCAAAAAAGAAAGAAAGTCGCAGTGCCTGAGGAAATCATTTTAGGGGAAGTTGGTATAGATAGAGGGTTTGAGGATATTGGAAGGAACAAGGCTGCCACGTATGTTGGTAAACTAGTTGATGATGAGGACTATATTGATAGATCAGATGTTGGTAGTGATGATAGTGAAGATGAGTTAGATCCTGCTGCTGAACCTAGGGTTGATTTACCTAGGAGAAAGAAAAATAACAAGGTTAGGTATGATCTAGATTGTGTATTAGCTATATTTGAGCTTGGTATGGTTTTTGAAAATGCTAAGGAATTTAGAGAGGCTGTAGCTAAATATGCATTTGAATACAAAGTTCGGTTAAAATTGAGACCTAATGATAGTAAGAGAGTTAGAGTGAAATGCAAGTGCAAGAGATGCTGATGATAGGATATAATTATGTATTTTAATCGATTATTACATTCCAATTCACTGCATTTCAGTTGAGTTTGCACTTTAATCGCTAGTGTTTTGCACTAATTGTGTGTTTTATGCTTTGTAGGAATAATTCCGAGCTATGTAGATGTTATGGAATGAATTCAAGTAATTTGGAGCTTTGAAGTCTGAGTAAAAGCCCAAGGAATTAAGCCAGGATCATGTTCGGGGATCAATGGATGATAATTAAGAACGAACGAATAATCAAGTAGCATACTGCACACTGCATAGTAAAATGCAGATAACGTTTCACTCGGAACTCCATTTGGTCTCCATAATATATGGTTGGAAATATAACTCAAGGGCTGCAACTTTCATGTTTTACATTTTTTCAAATTCCTAACAGAACAGGATGAAAAGTTCTCATCAAGTGTGGTCACGCTCAAGCCGCGCTCGTTAGGCAGAATCAAAGTGTGTGGGCCAACCGCGGCCGCACACGTCATGTCCGAAAAAAGTGTCCTTTTCCGCGTAGAAGAAGGTATAATTGTTTGGGCCTAACTCTACTTGGTATATATACATGGGAAAACGGTATTTTGAGGATTTTTTACATAATTTAGACCTAAGGAGGCTAAAGAGACTGGGGATTCGACCTAAGAAGGCAAGAACACACTAGGAGCAAGGCGGAGAATTCTTTTAAGAGTTTTTCACTTCCTTATTCCTATTTTCATTATGGGTTATGAATTCTAGTATTGTAGTTATGCATACTATTATGAATAGCTAATTTGTTATCTAGGGTTTTGATGGAACCTATTGGAGGATGATTTTCCTGCTACGTTAATATAGATTTGTTGTAGTATTTTCTCTATTTGTTCAACTACGTTATTAATGGTGTTGGTTGAAGAGCTCCCAATCGCTTGTGCCTATTTAGTATGTATTACTCGGGAGAGAGTACATATTTAGGTAGTTGTTGAACAGCATCACTCCTAACATATGTGAGGGATCAATACGAAGGGTTTAAAGGTGGGATTAGGGATAACGAAAACTTGGGTGCGATCCGAGTGAGCTGTATTTAATGCCAGCTAGCGTAATTTGGGAGAATATGTCTAGTAAATTGTTGTAATCTGGAGAGAGCTACAACAGTCAGAGCGCTCATGATCGGTAGAGAATATTTAGGCGAATTTATAGAAAACATAGCGGGAAGGATTCCGACGATAGGGGAAATCAGAACTCTTGACCTCCTTAATCTCATCTTCAACCCTTATCCTTGTTAATTGATAATCTTACTAATTTCTAGTATTTGTTAGTTAATTAGATAAAAACACACATTATAATCTTTATTAGTTAGGAATTATTCAAGCTTGTCTTCTTGGTGATATTGAGCAATTGTAATTAAGCCTTAGTTATTTGTGGGATTCGACTCCGATTATTTTGACATAATTTAGACCTAAGGAGGCTAAGGAGACTGGGGATTTGACCAAAGGGGGCAAGAACACACTAGGAGCAAGGGTGAGAATTCTTCTTCTCCGAGTTTTTTACTTCCTTCTTCCTATTTTCATTATTGGTTATGAATTCTAGTATTGTAGTTATACATACTATTATGAATAGCTAATTTGTTATCTAGGGTCTTGATGGAACCTATTGGAGGATGATTTTCCTTTTACGTTAATATAGATTTGTTGTAGTATTTTCTCTATTTGTTCAACTACGTTATTATTGTGGTTGGTTGAAGAGCTCTTAATTGACTGTGCTTATTTAGTGTGTATTACTCGAGAGAGAGAGCATATTTAGGTAGTTGTTGAACAACTTCACTCCTAACGTATATGAGGGATCAATACGAAGGGTTTAAAGGTGGGATTAGGGATAACGAAACCTTGGGTGCGATCCGAGTGAGTCGTATTTAATGCCAGCTAGCGTAATTTAGGAGAATATATCTAGTAAATTGTGATGATTACTCGAGTGAGAGTTACAACAGTCAGAGCGCTCATAATCGATAGAGAATACTTAGGCGAATTTATAGAAAACATAGCAGGAAGGATTCCACCAATAGGGATAATCAGAACTCTAGACCTCCTTAATCTCGTCTCCAATTGTCACGACCCAGTTCGCCCTCGGTGAACCATCGTGACGGCACCTAGTCTCTACGACTAGGTAATCCTAAATTACTGAAAAAAAACCAAATATGTGGAAGTAAAACAATTTAAAGCGGAAATAAAGTAATAAACAGTGTTTAAAAGTGTCGCTCGGTATACACGGTATTTAACTCTCAACACCAACATATATATCTAAGACTCGGAAACCCATGAATCACAAGCTAAGGATACTATATAGCTCTAACTCCAGAATGTCTAACAAAAAACAGAAATACAGAAGGGCTAATACTAAAAAGCAAGAATAGAAAGGGACTCCTCGGTCCGCGGATGCGGCAGGTATACCTCGAAGTCTCCATAGAAGCGTCTCACCTCAAGGATGATAAGACTGAGTGAAAGTACCTGGATCTGCACATGAAAAACATGCGCAGAAAGGGCATGAGTACACCACAGCGGTACTCAGTAAGTGCCAAGCCTAACCTCGGTTGGGTAGTGACAAGGAAGGTCAGGACCCTACTGAGATTAAATAAGATATAAGGGTTAACAGTGTGGAATAAAACAGTATAAATAAATGCAACAGGAAGAAATAACATAGAATTGGAAGAACAACAACAATTAGAATATAGACAAAATAAATCATGGGAAATAAATACAGCTCAACATAGAGATAACAACCAGGGCATCTTCCAGGATACCGTCCTGTAGTCCCAATTACAACTATCCAGTGGATCTCTCGGGATACCGTCCCGTAGTCCATCATATATATCCGAAGGATCTCCCAGGATCTCATCCCATAGTCCAACTATCAGTGCGCGGGGATCTACAGAAATCCCGATCCGTAGTCCCCAAATATAAATACCAGTACTGGAGGAATCTAGTAGGTGTAGTCCCGTAGTTCCATATAACCGTGCATGGGGATCTACCAGAATCCCACATCCGTAGTCCTAAATAAACATACAAGAGGGATCAACCGGAATCCCACATCCATAGTCCCAAATAAACAGACAAGGGGAGCTACCGAAATCCCACATCCATAGTCCCAAAGTAAATACACAGCAGCAACAGCAAAAAATTTCAGAAATGGCAATTTCATATTAAGGCAAACAAGTAATTCTAGCCTAGCATGTTGCACATAATTTAGGTAAGGCAGTTTGAGCAAATAAAGCAATTAAATCACTTAAAAATGCTTTCCTAAGCTAGCAACAGGCTTAATAGTGCGAGTAATAAAACAGGAAAGGAAACATACTAGTAATTACTTAATGAAAACCGAATTTCCAACAATCAGCACAAGTACACACTCATCACCTCACGTACAAGATATTTAAATTACCAAATCCTAAGGGAAAGGTCCCCCACACAAGGTTAGACAAGCCACTTAACTCGAACCAGCTCAAAATCAACCTGAAACCACGCTCTTATCATGAGTACTCGACTCCAAATGGTCCAAATCTATTCAATTCAATTGCATATTAAAAATAATACTTCAAGTAACTGATTATACAATTAAATTCTAAGCTAATACGCGAAATTACGTAAAGTGACCAAAACGCCCATCAGGCCCACGTCTCGAAATTGGGTAAAATTTATATTTCAGAATCCTCATACTCTCACGAGTCTAACCATACCAAAATTATCCCAATCCAATGTCAAATCCGTAATCAAAACTCAAATTCTTGGTCTAAGAACTTTCTCCCAATTTTCATACAAATTCAGAAATTAAATGATGAATTCATGTTTAGATTAATGGGTTACAAGCAAAAGGGAGTTTAGAATTGTTACCCAATCGATATCTCTGAAAATCCCTCAAAACCTCGCTCAAATCCGAGCTTCCAAGCTCTAGTTTTCTCAAAATAGGCTAAACCCTCAATTTGAAATTTTATATTCTGCCTAGCTTTTCCTTTAATCATGATCGTGCAAGTCCATATGCGATCGCAAAGAGCAAAGATCACGCGTCTCAGATTTACTCTATGCGAACGCAGAATCCCATCCGCGAACGTGATGCTTAGCTCCCTCAGACCTACGCGATCGCGGTTGGCTTCACGCGACCGCGTAGAGAAACACTTAAAATCCATTGCCACCTTATTTCTTCTACGCGAACGCGGCCTAGTCCACGCGTTTGCGATTCAGCACTTGCCAAAGCTACGCGTTCGCATTCATCTTCACGTGAACGTGAAGAGAAGAATTTCCCTCTGCCTTATCTAAGCCTTTGCGATCGCGATCCTTCTCACGCGCTCGCGATGAAGAGAAGTCTGCAACATATACGAGCAAAATCCGATCCTTCTCCAAGTCCAAAAATGGTCCGTAGAGCATTCGAAACACACCCGAGGCCCCCGGGACCTCAACTAAACCTACCAATATATCCCATAACTTCATTCAAACTTGTTCCAACCTTCGGAATGCTCAAAACAATATCAAAACCCCTATTTTTATCGGATTCAAGCCTAAGAATTCCAAAAATTCTATAAATATGCTTTCGATCAAAAAGTCTATCAAACCTCGTCCGAATGACCTGAACTTTTGCACACACATCACATTCAAAACTACGGAGCTATTCCAACTTTGAAAATTCCATTCCGACACTCGGATCAAAATCTCACTATCGAACCGAAAACTTCAAAAATTCAACTTTCGGCATTTCAAGCCTAAATTAGCTACGGACCTCAAAAACACACTCCGAACACGCTCCTACGCTCGAAGTCATCCAACTGAGCTAACGAAACTATTGGATATCCATTCTGAGGCCGTCTTCACACTTTTCCTACTACGGCCAACTTTCCAACACTTAAGCTCTTATTTAGGGACTAAGGTCCCAAAACTCTCCGAAACTCAACACCAAACATCCCGTCCAATCAAAATAGTAAAAATAAACTCGGGAAAAGCAGTTAATAGGGGTCGGGGCATTAATTCTTAAGACAACCGGCCAGGTCGTCACATCCTCCTACACTTAAACATTCGTTCATCCTCGAATGAGCATAGAGACATACCTGAAATGCTGAAAAGATGAGGGTAACAGCTGCGCATATCCTGCTCGGTCTCCAAGGTCGCCACCTCGATCGGCTGACCCCGCCACTGAACCTTCACTGATGCAATATTCTTTGACCTCAACTTTCTAACCTGCCTGTCCAATATTGCTACTGGCTCCTTAACATAAGATAGATCCTTGTCAAACTAGACTGAACTGAAATCCAACACATGCGATGGATCGGCGTGATACCTCTGGAGCATCGAAACATGAAACACTAGGTGAACTCCTGCCAAGCTGGGAGGTAAGGTAAGCTCATAAGAAACCTCCCCAACACGCCTCAATATCTCAAAAGGGCCAATGAACCTCAGACTCAACTTCCCTTTCTTCCCAAATCTCATAACGCCCTTCATAGGCAAAACCCGAAGCAGAATCCGCTTTCCAACCATATAGGAAATATCATGAACCTTCCGGTCTGCATAGCTCTTGTTTCTTGATTGGGCTGTACGGAGTCTATCCTGAATCACCTTAACCTTCTCTAAAGCATCTTGGATTAATTCTATGCCCAATAATCTAGCCTCACCCGGCTCGAACAAACCTACCGGAGATCTACACTACCTACCATATAAAGCCTCATACGGTGCTATCTGACTGCTGGACTGATAACTGTTGTTTTATGCAAACTCCGCCAATGGCAAGAACTGATCCCAAGACCCTCCAAACTCGATCACACACGCATGGAGCATATCCTCAAGAATCTAAATAGTGCGCTCGGACTGCCCGTCCGTGGGAGGGTGAAATGTTGTACTGAACTCTTCCTGAGTACCCAACGCATGTTGAACGGTCCTCCAGAACCGTGATGTGAATTGAGTAACTCTATCCGAAATGATGGAAACTGGAATACCATGCAGACGAACAATCTCTTGGATATAGATCTCCGCCAACCGCTCTGAAGAATAAGTAGTACACACAGGAATAAAGTGATCGGACTTGGTCAGCCGATCCACAATCACCCAAACAGCATCGAACTTTCTCAAAGTCCGCGGGAGCCCAACTACAAAGTCCATGGTGATCCGCTCCAACTTCCACTCCGGAATATCTATCTGCTGAAGCAACCCACTCAGTCTCGGGTGCTCATACTTCACCTGCTGATAGTTGAGGCACCGAGCTACAAACCTAACTATATATTTCTTCATCTGCCTCCACCAATAGTGTTGCTTCAAATCTTGGTATATCTTCGTAGCACCCGGATGAATGGAATACCGCGAACTGTGGGCCTTCTCTAGAATCAACTCTTAAAGCACATCAACATTGGGTACACAGACCCGACCCTACATCCTCAATATGTTATCCTTGCCAATGGTCACATCTCTGGCATCACCATGCTGAACCTTGTCCTTGAGGACAAGCAAATGAGGGTCATCATACTGCCGCTCTCTGATACGATCAAATAAGGAAGACCGAGAAACTACGCAAACTAGAACCCGACTGGTCTCCGAAAGATCCAATCTTACAAACTGGCCGGCTAAGTCATGAACATCCATCGCCCTATCTCTGATGCTGGAAAATAAGCCAAACTTCCCAAACTCTCTGCTCAGCGACTCAAGGCATCGACTACCACATTGTCCTTGCCCGGGTGATACAAAATAGTGATATCATAGTCCTTCAGCAACTCTAACCACCTCCTCTGGCAAAAATTTAGATCCTTTTGCTTGAATAGGTGATGCAAACTCCGATGATCAGTATAAATCTCACAAGGCACACTATATAAATAATGGCACCAGATCTTCAGGGCGTGAACAATGGCAGCTAACTCAAGGTCGTGAACCGGATTATTCTTGTCATGTACCTTTAACTGTCTGGACGCACAGGCAATCACCCTACCTTCCTACATCAACACCGCTCCAAGGGCAATCCTCGAGGCATCACAATAGACAATGTAAGATGCCGAACCTGTAGGCAATATCAAAACTGGGGTTGTAGTCAAAGGTGTCTTGAGCTTCTGAAAGCTCGCCTCACACTCTTCCGTCCACTAGAATGGAGCACCCTTCTAGGTCAGTCTGTTCATAGGGGCTGTAATCGATAAAAACCCTCCACAAAAAGATGGTAGTAACCCGCCAAACCGAGAAAACTGCAGATCTCTATAGCTGAAGATGGTCTGGGCTAACTCTGCACTACCTCTACCTTCTTTGGATCCACCTTAATACCCTCACTCGATATCACGTGGCCTAAGAATGCCACGGAATCCAACCAAAACTCACATTTTGAGAACTTTGCATATAACTTCTTTTCACCAAAGTTTGAAGCACTATCCTCGGGTGCTTCTCGTGATCTTCCTGACTCCAGGAATACACTAGAATGTCATTAATAAAGACAATGACAAAAGAGTCAAGATATGGTCGGAATACACTATGCATCAAATGCATAAAGGCTGCTGGGGCATTGGTCAACCCAAATGACATAACAAGGAACTCGTAATGACCATACCTAGTCCTGAAAGCAGTCTTCGGGATATATGGATCCGAATCTTTAATTGATGGTAACCTAAGCGCAAGTCAATCTTAGAAAAAACCTGTGCAACCTGAAGCTGGTCAAACAGATCATCAATACGAGGCAAAGGATAACGGTTCTTCACTATAACCTTGTTCAACTAGTGATAATCAATACACATACTCATAGAACCATCATTTTTCTTCACAAACAAGATAGGAGCACCCCAAGGTGATACTCTGGGCCGAATAAAACCCTTATCAAGCAATTCCTGTAACTGATCCTTCAGCTCCTTCAACTCAGGAGGAGCTATACGATACGGAGGAAAAGAAATGGGCTGAGTTCCCGGCAACAACTCTATGCCAAAATCAATATCCCTATCAAGCGGCACGCCTGGAAGATCAGGCAGAAATGCATCGAAAAAGTCTCGTACTGCTGGAACTGAATCAACTGAAGGGCTATCGATACTGACATATCTCACATAGGCTAGATATGCGTCACACACCTTCTCAATTGGTGGGGAGTGCTGCAGCTTCCACCCTTTTGGATACGTAGTCTACAACAACAAGTATGTACTTATTGCCAAATGAACTGACAAAGGGGCCCATGAAGTCTATCGCCCATACATCGAACACTTCAGCCTCTTGAATTGGATTCATCAAAATCTCATGGCGACGGTAAATGTTCCTGGTTCACTGACATTTATCACAACCCTTCACCCATTGATGTACCAGTAGAACCTGACTTCTAGAACTTTTGCTGCCGTCCTGACTCCTAAAAAATGTCCGTCATATGCCGATGCTTGACATGCCTGCAAAATAGAAGATTGTTTCATCTCGGGGACACACCTCCGGATTATATTATCAACAAAAATTCTAAACAGGTAAGGTTCATCCCAGTAATACATGCGGTAGTCGCGGTAATACGTTTTCTATTGCACAGAGGAAAGGTCATAGGAAACTATACCGCTTGCCAGGTAATTTGCAAAGTCTGTATATGATGGCACTTCCTCAAGGATTGTGGTGAGTAGCTGCTCATCTGGAAGGTTTCCAGAATATCCTCTGCCTCAATAGAGTTTTCAGCTCCTTCAAGTCGCGATAGATGATCAACGACCTAGTTTTCCGTGCCCTTATGGTCATGAATCTCCAGGTCAAACTCTTGCAGTAACAACACCTTACGAATCAGGCATGGTTTGGACTCCTTCTTTTCAATCAAGTACCTAAGAGCAAATGATCAGTATATACAATTACCTTAGAGCTAATCAGGTATGATCTGAACTTTTCGAATGCGAACACCACGACCAGCATCTCCTTTTCAGTCATAGTATAGTTTAGCTGAGCTCCACTCAACGCTCTACTGGCATAGTAAATTGGGTGCATTATCTTGTCTTTCTGCTGTCCTAGCACTGCCCCTACTGCATAGTCACTGGCGTCACACATGAGTTCGAATGGTTACTCCTAGTCGGGGGCAACAACGATGGGTGCTGTGACTAGCCTCATTTTCAACTGCTCGAATGCTACCCTGAAATCATCAGAAAACATGAAAGGGTGATCTTTTTCTAATAACTTATAGAGAGGGTTGGCAATTTTTAAGAAGTCTTTGATGAATCTCCGATAGAAATCGGCATGCCCGAGGAAGCACCTGATTGCCTTGACTGATGTGGGGGGTGGCAGCTTTGCTATCACATCAACTTTAGCACGATCCACCTCGATTCCCTTGCTTTATACTCGGTGTCCCAAGACTATACCCTCTTGTATCATGAAATGACACTTTTCCCAGTTAAGTACAAGGTTAGTCTCCATACATCTTTTCAACACTCGGGTCAGGTTTGTGAGACACTCATCGAATGAGTTTCCTACCACTCAGAAGTCATACATGAACACCTCCATTATGTCTTCCACCATGTCGGTGAATATGGCCATCATGCACTTTTGGAATGTGGCGGGTGCATTGCATAGGCCAAAAGGCATCCTCCGGAAGGCATAAATTTCGTATGGACATGTGAAGGAGGTCTTCTCTCTATCCTATGGTGAAATGGAGATTTGGCTGTACCCTAAGTACCCATCTAGAAAACAGAAGTGGGACCTCCCCGCCAGTCTGTCAAGCATCCGATCAATGAAGGGAAGTGGGAAGTGGTCTTTCTGGGTGGCCAAATTTAATTTCCTATAGTCCATACAAATTCTCTATCATGTGACGGTTCTTGTAGAGATCATCTCATTGTTATCATTTATGAACATTGTCATACTACCCTTCTTAGGAACACATTGCATCGGGCTAACCCAGTTGCTGCCAGATATGGGGAAAATGATTCCCGCATCTAACCACTTAATCACCTCCTTCTTCACCACTTCCTTCATATTGTGGTTCATCCTTCTTTGGTTCTCCCTGGAAGGATTGTGCCCCTTTTCCAGTAGAATTTTATGCATACAATATGCCAGGTTTGATCCCCTTAATGTCTGCCATGGTCTACCCAATGGCAGTCTTGCACTCCTTGAGTACCTGCAAAATTTGTTGTGCCTGCACATCTAACAAATAGATGAGATAACAACAGGTAATGTGGAGTTAGGTCCTAGGAACGCATACCTGAGATGGGCGGGCAGTGACTTTAACTCCAGCTTTGGTGGTTCTTCTATGAATGGCTTGGCCTGAGGAGTTTCTATGTTTTCTAAGTGCAGGGGCTCGAATTCAAGTGTTCTCTCCCAAAATCCTCTACCCTGTAGAGCCAGTAACCATTCCACTAATTCTTCCCCATTCAACTCATCTAAATTCACAAGACATACAGCAAGAGTATCTTCAATATTCAATGTCTCATCATCCTCTTCCACGATTACACCCACGACATCAATAAGAGAATAATTGGCGAATTCACTTGGTCGCCTCCTAGATTTTTGCACGTTGAATGCTATCTCCTCATCGTTCAACCTCATCTTGAGCTCCCCAGTTTCATAATCAATGAGGTCTCGCCTTGTGGCCAAGAATGGCCTTCCCAAAATTATGTGGATTTCTTCATCCACCTTACAATCCAAAATCATAAAATCTGCAGGGAACACAAATTTCCCTACCTGTATCAACATGTCATCAAAAATACCAGAAGGTCTTTTCACAGTTTTGTTAGACAGCTGCAACAACATAGATGTGGGTCTAGCTCTTTCAATCCCCAAGATCTGATAGATTGCCAGGGGCATAAGATTTATGCTAGCCCCCAAATCACAAAGTGCCTTGGCAAAGGCAAAGTTACCAATGGTGTAGGGAATTGTGAAACTCCCTGGATCAGACAACTTCTCAACAACTGGTCTAGTCACCACAACACTGCAGGTCTGAGTTAGAGTCACTATGGCCAAATTTTGGAAGTCGAATTTTTGGGACATCGAGTCCTTCATCATTTTTGCATAACCAGGCATCTCCTTCAAAGCATCAATCAATGGAATATTTACCTGGATTTGTTTCAACATCTCCAAGAATTTCTTGTATTGTTCCTCTTTCTGGTATTTGGCCAGCCTCTGCGGGAATGGTACTGGAGGTCTCTTCTTCCCAATGATTTGGGTTTTCTCTTTCTCAGACACTACCTTAACTAACGGTTCCTGTGCTGTCTCATCTTCTTTCTCGGTCTCAATCTGTGTGTTGGTTTCTCCCTGGGCAAGCTGTATTGTCACCTCTGTCAGCTTTGTTGAATCATCTAGCTCAATGGGCACTGGTACAAGTGTCTCAGCCTGTCTGCTTTCTCGTGTCCTCTCTTGCTCCAAGTATAAGTCTCTGCCATTACGTAGACTCACTGCCATCAGCTTCTTCGGGCCTTGATCTTTTGGATTTACCTGAGTGTCTGCAGGCAATGTCCCATGAGGACGATTATTCAAAGATATCAATATCTGACCCATTTTCACTTCAATATTCTTTATGGCTGACTCATGTGCATATACTCTTTCACTCAATTTCGCATTTAAACCAACAACTTGCTGTATTATTTCCTCAAGTCTAGCAAACCTATCTTCCTATCTCACACCATGTTGTTGCTGAGGAGGATGATAACCTTGCTGCTAATTTTGGTTGTTGTATCCCTGTGGCCTTTGTTAGGGCGCCACATTATTTTGAGGTTGCATGACTCCCATATTTCCATTATTGTGCTGTGGCTGGACTGTTCTGTATGGCTGATTTTGTTGGCCCCAATTCTGACCACCCTGTCTCTGGCCCCCATAATTAGACACATAATTTATGTCCTCAGGGTAATAATGATGATCACTTTCTGCATTCCATTGGCTACCAATTGGCTGACTAATGCAAGATGTGCATAAGCCCCCTGGTTATATCTACAATGTGCACTTACTGATTCTGGCCTGACTCTTCCACCTTTTTGGTGAGTATACTCATCTATATCATTACGGTGGCCATATTTTTAGCAAGAGTGTTCGATGGATCTAAGGGCACTAAGTGAACTACTGGAGTGATAGGTGCATTCCTGTTGTCCACCCCAAATTCCATGCCATCTTGCCAAGCAGGACCTGGTTTTCTCTCCATGATTTGCTCAAGAATGCTCCACCAGCTGAAGGATCAACATTAGCCTTCACGCTATCCGTCAGACCCATGTAAAACCATTACCCCAACATCTGCTCTGGAATACCATGGTGCGGACATATAACCAACATCCCTTTGAATCGTTCCTATGTTTCTTGTAGTGTTTCCATTGGTTTATGTTTGACGCTCAAAATTTCATCAATTTGTTGAGAAGTCTTGTTACGTAGATGAAACTTATTCACAAATTGCTTGACTAACTCCTCCCAAGTCATGATGGAATTAATGGGGAGTGAATTTAGCCAAGCCTGGGAAGCTCCTATCATTGAGAATGGAAATAACAACAACTTTATTGCTTCCTGAGTTACGTTGGGATGCCTTTGAGTTTTGTAGATTGACAGGAAATTCTTCAAGTGTTGTTTAGGATCTTCAATATATGACCACGAAAATAGTCCCATGTTTTGCAATAAGTGCAACATGTTGTTTGTGATTTTAAAAGATTCAGCATGTATATGGGGGACTACTATTGTTGTGGCCAAATTCTCTACTGTGGGTTGCGCCTAGTCATATAGAGGAGCCTCTGGCACAAGAGGCGCCACTACTGGCGCAGCCGGGTCTACCTCGTGATTCCCCATGTCTGGTTCAAGTTGTTCAGTTGATTGTTGTTATTTGTTTTTCTGGTTGGCCTGATTTAAGGCCTTGAAAACTTTTTTGGGATATGACAATGTTCAAATATTTCACCAGTTCTCGATGAGTTTCTAGGAATGCACTTGTACAGTCAAGTTAATAAATGTTAAAATTTCAATATATGGATTGAAAATAAAGAAAACTGACTACACTAAGAAATTTTGTATTTCTTTCAACTGTAATGCATAACACCGTTAATTCCCTAGCAGTGCACCAAAATTTGATCATGCTCAACTATGCCTTATAAAAAGGACAAGCAGTCATTGTAAATATAATCCGGGTATTTAGCCTAGAGTAAAATCCCACAGGGAATTAACCTACCAATTACTTTTGTTAGACTCACTGAATTCTCCGTAATCAACTTCCCAGATATTTTGAATTACAATTGGTGATAATTTTACTAACTATAACTGAATAAAGTTAAGAAAACTAAAAGCTAACTATGACCGAGTTGTAAACAAATAAGAGAAGGATCTAAGGTTATGATTTCCCATATCAATGAAATCCATTCCTCTTACATTTCACATAGATTTCCCTAATCATCTCTATCGATCATAAGCACTCTTACTACGGTAAATCTTTCCCGAGTAATTACGATAATTTACTAGACGCACTCTCTCGAGTTACACTAGCTGGCTTTTATTACAGTTCACTTAGATCGCACCCAAGGTTTCGTTATCCCTAATCCCACCTTTAAACCATTGGTTATTGATTCGTCATATACTTTGGGAGTAGTGTTATTCCATAACTACCTATATATGCACTCTCTCCTGAGGAATGCATATTAAATAGGCACAGCTAATTGAGGATCCTATCAATTAACTACAACAAGAACATAGTTGAACAAATAGAGATTAAACTGAGCAAACTATATTAACACAACAAAAAATTTCGCCCTCAACAGGTTCCATCAAAACTCTAGACTAAATAATTATCTACTCATAGCAAAACAAGATAAAACCACAAAGGTATTCACAATTTGCAAATAAAGATAACAAGAAGAAGATTGAAAAACTCTAATGGTTTCTTGATCTTCTCACACTTGTTCTTGCCTCCAATTCAGTCTGAAAACAAGCTTAACCTTTGCTTATGCGAGTTTGTTAAGTTTATAAAGTGTTAGGATAAGTTTCCCCCAATTTACAATTAAGTCCCCAAATTTCCTGGCAATTACAAAGTCGACCTCGACTGCGGCAGAATGCGGCGCGACCGTGGTGAAATGCATCAGTTCTGCCTCACTCGTTTGGCCTACCGCGTTCCATCCGAGGTCAACCGCGGTCGTGGTTGCCTCTTTTCCAGTCACCCTTTACCTTTTTCTTGCTTATTTTTATTTGGGTTCTTTTTGTTTGGACTTCTATCTACATTATTGACTCCAAAACACTCCATAATCTCTTCCTAACTTGGATTAGTTCCTGCAAAGCAAAAGAACCCCAATTAGAGTATTTTATTATCATTTTGCATTTAAAACAACAATAAAGTATGGTTCATAAAATAGCGTCTATTTAGCCTACTATCAAAGTTCAAGACCAAAACTTACATAATCCACTAGCTATGCGCTCTCATAGACAGAGAACTTGACTAATGTGACGTCTACTGTCATCACGTATTCAAGAGGTAAAATATGCTAGGGTTTTCTAATAACTGGGGGGGGGGGGTTGACCTATTTATAAAAAGTATCTATCTATCACATGTTAATTGTACTGGGCTTCAATTATCTACACACATAGTATTTAATATTAGACCTTCTATTTTCCACTACTTGGTATCATCAATATCCTTTTAGACTATTACTAATTAACGCAATTACAAATTCCAATAACAATTTCACTTGTTGTTTCAATAGCGGAGATGCAACTATCAACAATATGTGCTGCTACCAACAGTGGATATACAATCAAAAACCATTATCCACCAATGGAGGTCCAACTACCAACCAGTGGCAGATTCAAGATTTTAAGTGGGTGTATGAGTTAAAATCAGACTAAAGAAATTCGGTATGCGGAGATGATTATCATGAGTGATTTGCAAATCAACACGAGCAGTTTGGCCGAGGTCGACCAGTGATCAACAGAACGAGCCGTTGAGCATTCCATTAGGGCTGAGGTCGAGTAACATAGATAGAAGTAACGACTAGTTTTGTTTTGGGATCTTTAGAGGGAATATTCTACTGGATATTCTCTCTGTTTGTACTTTTTAGGATTCTTTGGAAATATCCCATATAAATATTATGGGACATAAGTCAAAAGGCATGTAATATTTCATATGATAAGAACTCTTTGCAAAGCAAGATCTCTAGATAAATACAAGGCTCAATATTTTCATCTGGCTACCTGGAACATCAAATCAAGTTTTAATTTCTTCGTTTTCTTCTTCGCACAACATAATATCTACCTAATATGGTGTACTTATATCGATGTGGGCATGTTGCAAAGTTTCAAACTTCCCGGACTGATAAAAACCCAAGTCGCAGATTCTACTGCTGGCATTTGGGAAAGGTAAGTATTTCTGTTAATTTTTTATAAAATTTTCGAAATCTTGTAAGCATCTGGTGCATGAAAATTCTTTATGTGGCATGATGATCAAATTCTTGAGCAACCAAGGAAGGTTATTTGTGGTCTCTTGAAGAAAGCTAACAAATTTGAAAGACAAAATGCTCGGTTGAAGTGGGTTGTGGCTAGGGGTGTTCATGGTTCGGTTTGGATCGGATTTTCCCTACAAAAGAAATCAAACCAAGTAAGTCAGTTCTTAAAATATTGAAATCAAACAAAACCAAATAAATCAATTTTTTATCAATTCGGTTTTTGTCGATTTTTCAGGTTTTTCGGTTATTTATTAATTTTTTCTTAAATATGGGATATACACTACCAAACACATATTTTGGCGACTACATTTTCAATGTAACACTACCAAATCAATTGCTGTTTGATAAATCTATTATTTACCAAGATATATTGATGATAATTGAATCAAATAGTGATGAATAATTTAAGTACTCAATTAAAAATCGATTATTTTTACCATGACATAAATTCTTTTACATAACAAAAAAATACTACCAATCAAACTAGAATGTAAAGGCAAATAATAAAATTATTATTATAGCAAATGACTAGACTCAAAATACAACTATTAATATGTACCATAAACTTTTAGAAACTCTCTCTCTCTCTCTCTCTCTCTCTCTCTCTCTCTCTCTCTCTCTCTCTCTCTATATATATATATATATATATATATATATATATATATATATATATATATATATATATATAGATATATAATAAATTTAAATAGCTACTTCTATAGTCGATTTGGTTTGTTTTTTATTTAGTTATTTTTTTATTAAAACCAAAACCAAACCAAATTTGATCAGTTTTTAAAATTCAAAACGAAACCTAAAATGTATCTATTTTTTTTGGTCGATTTGGTTCGGTTTTTTGGGTTTTTATGAACACCCCTAGTTGTGCCTCAATTGTTGCTTTACATAAGCTGGACTTGGCTTAAGGCTACATAGTTTTCAGAAATTTGTTATGTATTAATGGATGGTTTAGGGTAGGTTTTGTTCAGTATCTTGTAATTTGTAATCTGCAGTTTGTTCTAGCATTAGGTGGCCTATTGATCAGTGTTAATTTATATTTTTCACCTTATGTTTGTGCAAATTATGTAACGTAAGAAATTGTTCATTCTCTTAATATGAATTCCTATATTCGTTGTTCATTATTCTAAGATGTCTTTATGCATAATTTTTAATGAGTTATGAGAACAATTCAATCAAAGGCCAACAACTAATATACCCACTGTAACTGTCCAAATATTATAGATAAGTGGCTCATATATGAGCTTCAAAATAAATGTCATCGAGTAGTCATAGGCAATTACATTGTCAAAATAAAAGTTTTAAGTTGCCTTCCAGATCTAACAGTATGTTACGTATTCAAAACAACAACAATCCTAACATCAATTACTTATCAGCAGCTCCTCTTTCATGTGCTGATATTCTTGAGGATTTTGTGCTGGTGGAGCTGTTGATGGTTGGCTTTTTCTACTGGATGCACTCATATGCTGCAATTGTGAAGTTGTGATTGCTTTTTTACCTCTCCTTTTAGGCCATGTGGTTGGAAACCAATATGAATATTAGTACCAACTGCACTCGTCACAACATTTTCACCCATGATAAATTTTTTAGAAGTTGTACCAGGCTGGAATGTCACAATATCATGACACATTAGTTACATGCATTTAGGTAGCCATAATATTAGTTACATTCATTTGGGTAGCCATAATATTAGTAAAAAAATGTGTGATTGTTAACTTATATTTAGGACTATTCTGGATATTATCGGATCTACAAACATACCATAGCCAGTGGTTCTTGGTCTCTTCCCTCCAGCATTTAATGTTTGTGAACTTGTAGCCCCCAAAAAAATACATGGTCCCCTTCCTCCATCTTCAGAATCATTTCCTCTATTTTCCAGTTCCTCTTCCTCTCCCCCTTCCCCTACCTCTACCTGCAGGTGCAATGCCAACTCCTAGATTGGTCTTCCCCTTCCCATGCCCCTGCCCGGTACAATTCAAACACTTTCATTGCCTCCCCCCGCCTCTTCCTGCAGGTGCATTCTCAGAACATCTTCTTACTCTTGAGGTGTCAGAACAAATGGATGTAGGGACAACATTTGAAGCTTGATGTCTGGACTATGCTTGTTGGTTAGACTGTGACTGTTGGCTGGTTTGTACTTGTTGGTTTGACTGTCCTAATCCAGCCTACAAGGCTATATTTTGGTAAGTATAACTTATTAATGGCATGCAAGCAATTTAAGGATTGGATTAACTTACAGTTGTAGTACAATGACCTTTGTTGTGTCCCTATTGATGGAACCTTGAACATGTCATTTTTATTCCTTTCATTGACCACATGCCATATTTCTTCTTAGGCTCTTCCTTAGCTTTTCTTCTACACCTCTTGGGTCTTCCTGGCATTACTTTAGGCTCTGAAGGATCAATGGTGGGATTATTGGTAGCATGCCACATTTCCAAGTTTGGAATTGGCTAAATAACATATTGATATGCATTGGCAGTAGGCCACATTTCCAAGTTTGGAATTGGCTGAATAACATATTGATAGGCCCTAAGAAAGTAGTGCTTTCTATACCACTTTTCCACTTGAATGTCAGGTTCTTTCTTTATATGGTAATAAGCACATACTGCATGTGCACACAGAATTCCCCTTAATTTCAAAGATCTACATGTACATGTCTTCCTCAATATGTCAATAATAAATCTAAGTTGACCCTCTTCAATATCAAACCCATTCTCACCATTCCATATCACCTTACATCTCCTTGAATACTCCTTACTATCTTCTAACAGTAGCATGGCCATTGGTGAAGTATCTAAAACCCAAGTTTGAGCAAATACCTTATCTCTACATGCCTAGTCATAATCTTGTGTCTAATCTCCTTTAACATGCGAATGGCTGACTTGTGTTTAGGCCCCAATATCCAAGAATTGAAAGTTTCAAGCATGTTATTCTGTACTACATCACATTTAGCATGCTCAGTGAAATATACCCTATACCAATACGCTTTATCATAGCACAACAAATCTTCACAAATATCCTTCCCTAACATGCTTAAGTCTACTAACTCTTTTTTAAATTTTACCTTAAATGGTGACTTTGCACATCTCCAGAATTGTTTTCTCCTCTCCCCTCCTTTACACTTCTTAGACTAGTTGGGCTAAATATGCATGGCACACATCCTGTGTTCAGCACATGTCATCAACTCATTAATGTCTGGTACAAGCCCCTGCAAAACAGAATGAAGCTGAATCAAAACAGACATATGAAATTATAATAAATAAGTAGTAAATACAGGAAATAAGATACCTTATACATATTTGACATAACATTTAATTCCTCTCTATTACCCTGTTCCAGACCTGTAATTAGATGCTCTATAAACCAATTCCGAGAATGTTCGATCTCTTGGTCTACAACTGCCCATGCTATTGGATATATTTGCTGATTGCCATTATTCCCTATTTCTATTAGCAATTCACCTTTACAATCATCTTTTAAGAAGCAACCATCAAAGCCTATAATCCTCATATACCCTTCTTTAAAGAATAAAAACAGACATAAAAATACATAAATAGATAATTCCCAGGTGTTGTTTCTATGTCAGTTCTAATCCGGCATGAGCTCCCAGGATTTGTTTGCTTTATCATGTCAGCATAATCACAAAGTCTTTAAAACTCTAGCTTCCAATCACCCATAGACTTCCTTATCACTCTCATTTTAGCCATACTGATCTACCAACATATAAGCCCAATTTGTCTCAGACAAAATCTTGAATTTCTATAATTGTAATTCCAGGTTGAGATGTGATTCTGTCCTTAGACTTGTTAGTAATAAACTTGGAAGTGCACATTTTAATCTTATTATATGTTGGACATTTATGGATAGGGTAGTAAGTCTTTACCATAAAGTCTCTTGTATTTTTGTCTTCACTAGCATACAATAGCCATTTGCATCTAATCACACCAACCTATGCCTTATATAAAAGGCTAAGCGGCCATTGAAAATATAATTCGGTTTACAAGTCCGGAGTCGAATCCCACAGAGAACTAAGACTTAGCTACAACTGTTCAATATCACTAAGACGACAAGCTTGAACAATTCCTTCTAATAAAGATTATAATGTTTGTTTTTACCTAATTAACTAATAAATACTAAAAATCGGTAAAACTATCAATTAACAAGGATAAGGATTGGTGTGACGACCCGGTCGGTCATTTTAAGAATTAATGCCCCTAACCCCTATTAACTGCTTTTCCCGAGTTTATTTTTGCTATTTTGATTTTTCGGGATGTTTAGTGTTGAGTTTCGGAGAGTTTTGGGACACTTAGTCCCTAAATGAGAGCTTAAGTGTTGGAAAGTTGGTCGTAGTCGGAACAATGTGAAGACGACCTTAGAATGGAAATTTAATGGTTTCGTTAACTCCGTTGGGTGATTTCGGCCTTAGGAGGGTGTTCGGATTGTGTTTTGGAGGTCCGTAGCTAATTTAGGTTTGAAATGCTAAAAAGTCAAATTTTTGAAGTTTCCGGTTCGATAGTGAAATTTTGATTCGAGCGTTGGAATGGAATTCCGAAAGCTGGAGTATATCCGTAGTGTTGAATGTGATGTGTGTGCAAAATTTCAGGTCATTCGGATGAGGTTTGATAGACTTTTTGATCGAAAGTGTATTTTTAGAGTTTTTGGAATTCTTAGGCTTGAATCCGATAAAAAATAGGTATTTTGATGTTGTTTTGAGCGTTCTGAAGGTTGGAAAAAGTTTTAATGAAGTTATGAGATATATTGGTAGGTTTGGTTGAGGTCCAGGAGGCCTCGGGTGTATTTCGGATGCTCAACGGACTATTTTTTGACTTGGAGAAGGATCAGATTTTGCTGGTATGTGTTGTAGACTTTTTTCATCGTAATCACGTGAGGAGGATCGCAATCGTGAAGGCTTAGATGAGGTAGAGGGAAATTCTGCTCTTCACGTTCGCGTGAAGATGAATGCAAATGCGTACCTTTGGGCAATGCTGAATCGCGAACGCGTGGACTAGGTCGCGTTCGCGTAGAAGAAATAAAGCGGTAGTGGATTTTAAGTGTTTCTCTATGCAGTCGCGTGAAGCCAACCACGATCGCGTAGGTATGAGAAAGCTAAGCATCGCGTTCGCGGACAGTCCGCGTTCGCATAGAGTAAATCTGAGGCGTGTGGTCTTTGCTCTTTGCGATCGCGTCTGGACTTATGCGATCGCGATTAAGGGAAAAGCTGGGTAGAATATAATATTTCAAATCGAGCGTTTAGCCATTTTTGAGAAAACTAGAGCTTGGGAGCTCGGATTTGAGCGAGGTTTTGATGGATTTTTAGAGATATCGATTCGGTAACGATTCTAAACTCCTTTTGTCTTGTAACCCATTAATGTCAACATGAATTCATCATTTAATTACGAAATTTGTATAAAAATTGGGAGAAAGTTCTTAGACCAATAATTTGAGTTTTGATCGGGGATTTGACATTGGATTGGGATAATTTTAATATGGTTAGACTCGTGAGAGTGTGAAGATTCTAAAAATATAAATTTTATCCGATTCCGAGATGTGGGCCCGAAGGGCGTGTTGGTCATTTTACGTAATTTTGCGTATTAGCTTAGAATGTAATTGTAGAATCAGTTACTTGAAGTATTATTTACAATATGCAATTGAATTGAACAGATTTGGGCCAATTGGAGTCGAGTACTCGTGGCAAGAGCGTAACTTCGGGTTGATTTTTAGCTGGTTCGAGGTAAATGGTTTGTCTAACCTTGTGTGGGAGATCTTCACCTTAGGATTTAGTATATTTGGTAATTGAAATGCCTTGTACATGAGGTGACGAGTGCGTACTTGTGCTGATTGTTGGGAATCCGATTTTCATTAAGTAATTACTAGTATGTTTCCTTTCTTGTTTTATTACACGCACTATTAAGCCTATTGCTAGCTTACGAAAGCATGTCTAAGTGATTTAATTGCATTATTTGCTCAAACTGCCTTCCCTAAATTATGTGCAGCATGATAGGATAGAATTACTTGTTCGCCTTAATATGAAATTGCAATTTCTGAATATTTTTTTCTGTTATTGCTGTGTATTTACTTTGGGACTACGGATGTGGGATTCTGGTAGCTCCCCCTTGTATGTTTATTTGGGACTACAAATGTGGGATAGGACTACAGATGTGGGATTCTGGTAGATCCCCCTGCACAGTTATATGGAACTACGAGACTGCACCTGGTAGATTCCCCAAGTATTGGATATTTATATTTGGGGACTACGGATCCAGATTCTGGTAGATCCCCGCATATTGATAGTTGGACTACGGGACGGGATCCCGGGAGATCCTTCAGATATATATGATGGACTACGGGACGGTATCCTGGGAGATCCACTAGATAGTTGCAATTGGAACTACTGGACAGTATCCTGGAAGATGCCCGGTTATTATCTCTATGTTGAGTTGTATTTCTTTCCCGTGATTTATTTTGTCTCTGTTCTAGTTGTTGTTGTTCTTCTAATTCTATGTTATTTCTTACTGTTGCACTTATTTATACTATTTTATTCCACACTGTTAACCCTTATATCTTATTTAATCTCAGTAGGGACCTGACCTTGCTCGTCACTACCCAACCGAGGTTAGGCTTGGCACTTACTGAGTACCGCTGTGGCGTACTCATGCCCTTTCTGTGCATGTTTTTCATGTGTATATCTAGGTAATTTCACTTAGTCTTATCATCCTTGAGGCGAGACGCTTATGTAGAGGCTTCGAGGTATACCTACTACGTCCGCAGACCGAGGAGTCCCTTATATTCTTGCTTTTTAGTATTAGCCCTTCTGTATTTTTGTTCTTTGTTAGACATTCTAGAGTTAGAGCTATGTAGTATCCTTAGCTTGTGATTCGTGGGTTTTCGGTGTAAGGCCCTGTGAAATCCCTACTCGAAAACTCAGGTTCTGTGGTGCCAAGTTAGGAGTATGTCGCGGCACGGACCTTTTTGGATTGAATAATGCATTAAAAAGTCAAGAATAAGTTTCCAGAAAAATGCAAGAAATGCGGTCCAGAATGCGGTCGCATAATTGAAATGCGGACCGCATATCTGCCGCAGAGTGAGGCAGAATGTTGGTTAAAATTGAAGTCAGTTATGGGGTCAAAATGCGGTCGCATAATCGAAATGCGGACCGCATAGTCGTCGCATATTTTCCTTTGAATTTTTTGAGGGTCAGTTCTGCTGTGCACTTTGCGACCGCAAAATATAAATGCGGACCGCATTCTTACCAGAGACTGAGTCAGAATGTTTAGTTTTTAGGGAGCATTTTGCGGTCCATTATGCGGACCGCATGTTTACTCTGCGATCGCAAATGCGATCGCATATTTGACTCGGGGCTCCAATTTTCTAATTTTTAACCCGACCTCCCTATCGAGATATTCGACATTATAGCTCATTTTAAGCAGATCTTCTGAGACTTTTAGAGAGAGAGAGAGGGTCTTAGAGGTGGAAAGTGTCTCCCATCAAATTCTCCTTGAGCCTTGCTAAAACATTGAAGAAAATCAAGTGAAGACACCTAAATTTTCATTCCCAAGAGGTAAGATTCATAACCTCAGCTCTTATTTTCGACACTTAGATACATGGGGCCAGTAGATAAGTAATTCAAGAGTATAAGAATGATATTCTCTACATGCATGTCAAACCATAGGATATTGGAAGGTAGAAAACTAAAAGGAAGGCAATTGGGGGTATAAAATGATAGAAATTCCTCACAAAAAGGGGCTTAGATCACAATGCACCTTTAGTGTTTGATGATATGCTCGAACCAAGCTAGAACTTCAGTTTCGTCTCTAATCTCGATTTAATTTGTAATTCTTACTCAATAGATCGAAGTGCTAAGAGTTTTGAAAATTGTAAAAGAGTAAGAAAAAGCTTTATTGAGGTATGTATGGCTAAAACCCCTCTTTATTAGAAATTGAGCTCCGTTGTCATTACGAAAGTATGGTAAGAGTTGAATTGGCTAGTGTATTGATTGTCATTACGTATTAATTGACTGCATATATCTATACATATTCGTGAAGGATGTGCCTCAATATGAATAATGTACCAATCTTGGTAATTAGAGAATGATGAAAAGTACAGTTATGTGTTGAATTACTTGGGCTATAAGCCAACATTGAAACAAAGAACTATTCATGCTAGCTATATGCTCACTTACCTGTGATTTGCCACTTGAACTATCCTTGATACATGTGTCTATGATCACAACTTGTAAAATGAATATTGAAAAGGGAAAACGATGTGATGATGGTGGCCATGAATGCCCCAGGAATTGTTATGATATGTTTGGGATAAAGGTTTGAAGGTGTTGACTAATGAGAATGGAGTAATGACTCCAATGAGGTGACCTAGCCTGTCGGGTCGTGATCAGACACCATGACACACACATGGTGGTAATGTACTGATATCGAATTTCGGATAAGGGAAATAAAATATTGATTGAGAGTAATGCCTCCAATGAGGTGACCTTGCCGGTCGGGTCATGACCGGACTCCGCTCGAGATGGCGGTGGTATTGAGAACAGTAGTGAACACGTGACAGAAACGCCCTAATCTATGTTGTGGAAATTGTATGAAAGATTATATGAATTGTTTCTTTGATTTGTCCATATTATTTGCTTGTATCTGTTTGATATTTCTTTCCAGTAAAATGGTGTTTAGTTATATATACCAGTACAATTCAAATGTTCTGATGCCCCTTTTGCTGGGGGCGCTACATTCGTGTTATGATTGTAGGTGGCTCCATAGCGGATAGTGCCGATCGTGTGTAGCGGGGCATTTTTCTACTCGAAGTCTCGGTGAGCCCCTTTTTCTTCAATGGGGCTATATGGTGTATCTTTTGTTATTACAGCTTTCCACTTTTCAGGTATAGCCGGGGCCTTGTTGCCGGCATAGTTATGCTTATCTGTTGTATCCTTAGAGGCTGTAAAGGCACTAGTGTGGGTTATGTACGGGTGTTCGGGGAGTCCACTATATATGTTGTAATCCTAAACTTGTGATCTCTATAAACTGTAACTCTTATAGAATCCTTGAAGCTAGCTTATATACTGTAAATCTTTCTGACATGAAACGAACCAATGATGTAGTATGCACCACGTATTCTCGTTTAAATTAATGAAAGGCATGGGTTCCATATTCATATTGATTTGGGGTAGAAAGTGTTTGGTAAGGCTTGCTCAGTCGGGTTCACTTGATTGAGCGCCGGTCGTGCCACCCGAGGTTGGGGCGTGACATCGGGTCTTGGATATATGTATTGGTTTTGAGATTTAAATACCGTGTATGCCGAGCGACACTTTTAAATGCTGTTTATTACTTTATTTCTACTTTAAATTGTTTTACTTCTGCAAATTTGGTTTTTCTTCAGCAATTTAGGCTTACCTAGTCGTAAAGACTAGGTGCCGTCACAATGGTTCACGGAGGGCAAACCAGGATCGTGATAAGTTGGTATCAGAGCTCTAGGTTCATAGGAGTCATGAATCACAAGTCGGTTTATTAGAGTCTCGCTGATTGATACAGAGACGTCTGTACTTATCTACGAGAGGCTATGTAACTGTTAGGAAAATTCCATTTCATTTGATTTCCTTGTCGTGCGAGATTTTGACATCACAATCTAAACTTCTATCTTCTATTCTCTCACAGATGGTGAGGACACATGCTACTCGAGATGATCAGGCACCCGCGCCCCCTACTGCAGCCGTTAGAGGCCAAGGCTGGGGTAGAGGCCGAGGACGCACATGCGGTGCAGTCAGAGCACCTGCGCGAGATACCACCGAGGAGCCACTAGCAGCGCCAGTCGGAGTCTAGGCACTTGACACGCCTACTGCTACTACCATGCCAGCACTTCAGGAGACTCTGGCACATTTCATGAGCATGTACACCACTTTGGCTCAGGCAGGATTGCTTCCCCTTACTGTAGCTACATCCCAGGTCGGGGGAGGAGCACAGACTCCTGCCGCCCGCAATCTTGAGTAGCGAGTGCATGTTGATCGGGTCCTAGAGATTATTCCTGTGTAGCCTGTAGGCCCAGGCCATCCCGAGGATAGGGCAACGGCTTCGGAGGATGAGCAACGAAGACTTGAGAGTTTAAAGAAGTATGATCCTCCTGTATTCAGTGGGTTAGCATCAAAGGATGCCTTGGGATTTCTGGAGGAGTGCTACCATATTATCCGTACCATGGGTATATCAGGATCGAGCGGGGTTTCATTTACTACTTTCCAGCTTCGAGGAGCTGCCTATGAGTGGTGGCGCACCTATGAGTTAGACAGTCTGGACGAGACTGCTTCGCTGACTTGAACCTGGTTTTCAGATCTATTTCAGAAAGAGTTTGTTCCTCAGAGCCTCAGAGATGCATGGCGTACCGAGTTTGAGCATTTGCGCTAGGGTGCTATGACTGTCTTAGAGTATACTGACCGTCATACTAGCTTGGCAAGACATGCACAGGTCTTGGTTTCTACTGTTCGCAAGAGCGTTCGCTTGTTTATTGAGGGGCTTATTCCCACTATTAGGTCTAGCATAGATCGTGAGTTAGAGATGGATATTCCTTATTAGCAAGTGGAGAGCATTGCTAGGAGGATTGGGGGTATTCATGCTCGGGAGAGAGATGAGAGGGAGGCCAAGTGGTCTCGAGAGTCGGGCCATTATTCTTGTGCCCGTGCACCGGCTGCAGGTTGTCATGGTAGGGGCAATATGAGTTGCCCTGTTTATTCAGCTCTTCCAACAGCCAATGGTATTCCAGCTTCTCCTAGGCCTCAGGAGTCCTATTATGTACCTCCAGTTTCTAGCGCGCCTCCTGCGCAGGATGCTTTCAGAGGTCAGTCCAGCAGACTTGTCCTGAGCCAGTCACAACCACCACATCCTCCTAAGGCTTGTTTTGAGTATGGTGACACACGCCACATGGTGAGGAATTGCCCCAGACTTGGGGTGCACCTCCATACACTTCTCAGCCACATCATACCCCGCAGAGTTCTCAGGCTATGGTTACAGCTCCAGTTGCTACCCCACCTTCTTAGCTGGCTAGAAGTGGAGGTCGGGGAGGTAGAGATCACCCTAGAGGGGGAGTCCAGGCCCCATACTATTCCCTTCCTGCTTGACGGAGGCTATTGCTTCTAATTCTATCATCACAGGTATTATACTGGTTTTCCATAGAGATGCATCGGTTCTATTTGATCCAGGCTCCACTTATTCTTATGTTTCTTCTTATTTTGCTCTGTATTTGGGTGTATCTCGAGATTCTTTGAGTTTCCCTATTTATGTTTCTACTCCTGTGGGAGATTCTCTTATTGTGGACCGCGCTTATCGATCATGTTTGGTTGTTCTTAGTGGTTTTGAGACAAGAGCCTATTTATTGTTGCTCAGCATGGTAGACTTTTATATTATCTTGGGCATGGGCTGGTTGTCGCCCTAATATTCTATTCTTGATTGTCACAACAAGACCATGACACTGGCTATGCTAGTTGTACCGCGTATTGAGTGGAGGGGTGCTTTAGATCACATTCCCAGTAGAGTTATTTCCTTCCTTAAAGATCAACGTATCTCTTCTGCAATCGAGCCTTCGAGAAATTGCTAACAAAGTATCATCCTCAGACCAGTGAACAGGTCGAAGTGTCGAATAAAGATAAAGAGTGTGCTGACCAAGACTATGAATGCCATAAGAACTAATTGGGCGAAAAAGCTAGATGATGCACTCTGGGCCTACAGAACCGCTTTTAAAACACCAATTATATGTCACCATATAAGTTGTTGTTCGGGAAGTCCTGTCACTTGCCAGTAGAACTAGAACATAGAGCTTGGTAGGCATAGAAACAGCTAAATCTGGACATTGAGGCTGCGGGAACAAATAGAGTCACAGAATTGTATGAGCTAGATGAGTTCTGATTTCTTGCTTTAGAGAGCACGAGGTTATAAAAGAAGAGAATGAAGAGGTTGCATGACAAGAACATTGTTGAGCAAAATTTCAATCTCGAAGACATGGTGTCGCTTTATAACTCATGACTAAGGTTATTTTCGGGTAAACTCAAGTCACGATGCTTTAGATCATTTCGAGTGGTTGAAGTGCTCCCTTTAGGTGCCATAAAGATTTCCTCAGAGAAAGATTCCCACATATTTAGAGTCAATGGTCAAAGATTGAAACTATATGTGGGCATGGATGAATCCAAGGAAGTGTCAGTGATCCATCTGACTGAACCTCAGAGGTCGAGTGAGACTTAAATGCGCTCATATGAGTCATTCCGCAACGTTAAATTAGGCGTTGCGTGGGAGGAAACCCATGATTTCTTTTGGTTTCTTTTCTTTTGTTTGATGTTGTACCAGATGTGTAAGAAACTAACATTATTAAAAATAAAAATAAATTGTGACAGCGATCACGGAGGGACCGCGACGCGACCACAGTAAATGAAAGAGTATTCTATTTTAGGATTGCTCAATCCACAGCGACGGCAGCGGGACTGCAGCACGACCGCGGTAAAATGCGAACATTCTGTTTTACCCCCTCCTCCCCTTCATTCACCACGACCACAGCAGTTGACCGCGGTGATTCATGACAGGTCTGTCTCTCAGGTAAGTTACGTTTAAAAAAAATTACCATTTTCTTTTCTTTTTCCTCTCAAACACTAAAACCCATCCACCCCACCCTCACATTCCCTAGTCTTCTCTCATTCTACAAGCCCTAACCCAACATGAAAAGCTTGACATACCTGGGTCTTGTAGAAATTGAGATTGATGGAAGATGGGGTTTTGTATAAGAGTATGGTATGTCGTGTAAAGTTAATTGTGGTGGGGTGGAATGCTGAAGTGAGAATGGTCGATTTAGGGGGAGAGTTTATTCTTCCATAGGGTTAGGTATGTTAGATTAGAGACCATGCTCACAAGGTGTTTGTGAAATTGCCCCAATGGAGCTGTAATGGCTAATATGACCATGGTGGTGGTAAAGTCTGAGTAAGGGTTCACACAACTCAAACCCTCACTAATAGGAGCCTCTGTTTGGCAGGTACAATGCATCAGTCCAGGAAGACACTTACCACAGGGTCCTCCACTAGTGGACCTAGAGGTTCATCTAGAGCTTGGGGTAAGGATAGTGCGGAACAGCTTGATCGCACTAGGTTTGTTTCCAAAGCAGCTCAGGATAGGTTTAACGCCAAGGCATCCAAGAAATTGTTACCTGAAGTTCACATTGACTGGCAGGCCTTGCAAGCGGAATGCCCAAGTATCTTTGAAGAGTTGAAGAGGTCTCAGCTGGACATCTTCTTTGATGAACCAGAAGAGGTGAATGTACTAATGGTAAGGGAGTTTTACGCAAACTGCCCGGAGCATGTTGATAGGGTGGTCACAATACGAAACACCTGGGTAAATGTTTATTTTGAGGCCATCCTCCGAGTGTACCGGCTACCAGTATTCACTGGGGGAATGGATTATTACCATGCTTATCACCACCCAACTATCTGGTGGGCACCGATTCTTGAAGCAATATGTGTGGCTAACAAGGAGCCAATATGGATAAAGAACCGAATTACACTGAATTCCCAGTCTCTCAATTGGGAAGCTAAGTGTTGTCTCACAATTGTCAACAGTCGTTTGCCGCCCTCTAGCAACACTACCGATGTCAATGGGCCAAGAGCAATGGCTATCTACTATTTTATGACCCATCTTGATTTTGATATGGCCAAGCTCCTTCATTATGAAATGTTCACTCGTTCCCCGAAAGTACTCAAAGGATTCTACTTCCCCTCTCTGGTTACCAAGATGTGTCCTGATGTATGATCTCCTAAAAATCCCATAGTAGATGGGAAGTTGCAATTGAAAGTCCCATTCCGGGCTAGCAAAATCACAGTTGGGAGAGAGTCGTTAGTGGTGGTTGATGATGATAATGATGATGATGAGGAGGAGGATGCTGAGGGCATTTCTGTCCCACCACAGCCTAGTGCTAATAAGGGAGGCCCATCACGGGCCTGCCGAAGCACCTGCATGATAGCTCTGGAATAAGAAATGGATGGACTCCGCACTTCGATCACTGACATGGGTACTAGAGTTGACAATTTGACTACTCAACAAGCTAGGTCGGAGAAAAAGATCATGGTCTAGCTCCAGACACTAGGACGAGCATGTCACCTCGATCCTAGCACCGTCTCGTACCAGGACTGAGCACCAGGTAAGTCCCCTTACCTTTCTTTGCTTTAAATTCTTTTATATGGGAACATGCCAAATCTTTAAGTGTGGGGTGGGGGATGGTTGTTGTTGTATAATTGTATAAATTTGTATGGTGTTATTGTTGTTGGGTGTTTTTGGTTGATTTTAATTAAACGTGAATTGGCCCGAAGACGGACACCTCTCGACGGGTCTCTTGAGAGACAAAAAAAACAAAAACAAAAATGATTTTTGTTTGTTACGTAGTGTATCAACTCCCCATTTGGTTTTTCTTTAAACCATGGTTCTTTTCCAAGGGTTTCTATTTGAACCGGGTGTAATTAGTTTTTTTCTTTTTAGTTTAGGAAGTCTTGGTCGAGAAACAAAAATGGAAATAGGGACCCTTAACTCTATGGTACCTTGAATAAAGACTGCTTACTTCACACTTATGCTCTTTAGTTGACTCAAATAAGGCCTTAAATTGTATGTTCCTGAATGGCTCAAGTACTTATAACAGAGTGTCTGATGATCCCAACTGAATTGAGTCATGTGCCATGTGTGAGTGAGGCTTTCTATATTCTGTGTTAACATTCAATGCCTAGAACTTGCCATGTGTGTGTACAAAGCGAAATGGTAGCCTCGTTTGGTCTGGAAAGCGATATAGGAGTTTCTTTGCTTAAATTTTCTATGTTTGCTTGTTCCCACATTATTGTATATACCTTAGTCAACCCCGTTGAGCCTGTAAGCTTATTTTCCTTGGCAATCACATTACAAGCCTAACCTGAGTTGAAATAGCCTATCTTGTTGAACCCTATCACCTCTTAGAAGCACTCAAAGTGTAATAGATATGAAAAAAATATAAGTGTGGGGTGGTTAGTTGGGTTGTTAAGTGGTATTAAGAGGACATGAAAAGAAAAAAGTGCATTGGTTGATAAACAATATTAGAAGCCACCAGAAAAGGAAAAAAAAAGAGAAGAGAAGTCTCAGATTGGTGGTAGCTATTAAAAGAAAAGGTGTGCTTAAAGAAAAAAAGATAAAGGGGGTAACACAATAATGTAATGGTGGAATGAAGGTGTGACAAAGTTAAGATCTTAAAAGTACACAATGTAGTGGAGTACTTAGGGAGGTGTAGTCACAATAACCATATGTATCCTACCCATCCTGCATCCAACATTACAACCAAATAAAGTCCTATTTGATTCTAGACCGAATGAGCTAGATTAGTCGAGTATTACACTACGGGCAAGCCTATGGTGCGTTATTTGTGGCATAAGAATTTGTTTCTGAGGGTGAGTGAAATGTTTTATTC
The DNA here is from genome assembly GCA_026770625.1 of Nicotiana glauca. Lineage (NCBI taxonomy): Eukaryota > Viridiplantae > Streptophyta > Magnoliopsida > Solanales > Solanaceae > Nicotiana > Nicotiana glauca. The sequence goes on along the minus strand of MU764211.1, from coordinate 4,645 downwards.
GAATTCCTAAGTATGTAGTTTGTAAATGATATAAGTCTATTTTGTAGTGAGTAGGAACATTATTCATGAAGGAAAGGTAAGTTTGGACCTTTGACTAAGGGTAGGAGAGTTGTTTAGGGGTATTGCGTGGCTAGAAAGGAGTCCACTCTTGAGGTGAGGAGGTTGCACTGAACTAGTCTACCCGTGTGAAATATTCTTGGTATAAGGAGTAGGGGAGGTATCCTGTGATGATTAGGCCTATGGAGTGTGGTTTGTTGCTAGAGATGTCACGCCCCAAAATCCAAGGAGCGCGCGCTCAACTGAGTAAACCCGACTGACCAAGCCTGTTAGGTTTCATTCTACCCAAATTAATTCAAGAACAAATAGGAGATCGACTCCATTAATCAAATTCTATAAACATGTCATTAACGATTTCCATTTCATTTTCATCAGCAACTTCATTCACAATTTCGAAGATATTACAAGTTTTATACATCATTGCCAAACATCAATATTTCTATTTTAATTCCAATACCCGACACTACCCACAACCTATCTACGGAGCCTCTAAACACAACTAAAGAGTACTGTAATATGGAAATGCCGGTAAAAAGGCAACGGCTATACATCAAATACAAAGTACATGATAAATAGATGAGACAGGACCCCAAAATGAACTGGGGCTCACCAAGTCAGCTGAAAGGAAGATGCGGCACTAGCTGCGACCAACACTGCCTGCTATAGAAACACCTACATCCATTTAAAGACGTAGCGCCCCAGGTAAAAGGGACGTTAGTGCCACCGAATAGCACTAGTATGTATAACTAAACACCATCTAGTTAGAAAGAACTTTCATACAAGAATAAAATCACAAGTATAACTCAAAAGCTTTAAACGATCACCACATTATCAAATAAAGGAATCATACAACTTTCACATCATTTTCTGTAGTTTTTAGTTTGGGCATTTAACATTATTCATCATTGATCACAATACCACTGCTATCTTGAGCGGAGTCCGATCTCGACCCGATCGGCTAGGTTGCCTCATTTGAGGCATGCACTTCAATCACAATCTCATTTTCCCTTTTTCCGGAATTCATTCACAGACCACCGCTATCTTGAGCGGAGTCCGATCTCGGCCCAATCGGCTAGGCCGCCTTGCCAAGGCGTTGTTCCCTTCTCATTAATCATTTCATATATATCATTTCATAGGCACTTGGGGCCACAACGTATCACATCATTCTTGGCACTAGGCCGCATTTCACAACTCACATTCCACATCACTTTCACTTTCAACAACAAACTTACAATTTAAGATAATGGCCGTACACAAGAGAAATTCAAGTTATAAGCATATGAGGGGAATTCTCATGATTCGGCACAATAATCACAATTTAAACTTGACTTGAAATCTAGGTAATTTAGCATATACTTCACATTCTTCAATCTCAATTTATTGTCTAAGCATTTCAATTTCAGCAAGAACTACCCAAAATAGTTCATTAATCCCACATACTATAGCTTAGTGTCACATGCATGGCCTATTTCTAACCCCACAATAAATTTTAACTCATAATCTCATATATGAAATATTAGAAGTAGGACATACCCGGAAGATAGTGAGCTAGAGATTAGCATGCTTGATTCTTGAGGGTTTGTGCAAGATTGATGATTAGGAGGCTAGGTTCCTCTTTCTCTCTCTAAAATACTCTCACCTCTCTCTAGATTTAGTGTAAAAATAATCTCAAATGAAGCCCCAAAAGCTTATTTATCAAAGTGGGTTCGGATATGAAAATTTCCAAAAATGACCCCCGAAGTCAAAAATGTGGTGCAATTATGCTATAGCATAATCGAAATGTGGGCAGCATTCTTGTAGCATAATCAAAATGTGATAGCATAATCGACAGCATAATCGATGATGCAACAGCATAATCAACATGTGATAGCATAATGTTTTGCCCGACACTGCTTCACTATGCGATGCATATGCGGTCCGCATGGTCGTTTTGCGATCGCAAATTGTTCGCAAATCCAGCCTTTGGTAATTTGATCATAACTTTGTGTAGTAATGTCCAAATGACGAAAGGTTTGAATAATTGGAAACTAGACTCGAAGACCATTTATTTGATAGGCTGTTCATCATATAAGACCTTATATATATATAGATATGCTCGTTCAAAGTGGGGACTTGTAAAAACTTATTTGGAATTTTAGCCCATTAAGGAAATTTTCTAACGTGACTTAGACTTAGGCCTCCTATTAGACCCCACATTACTTATTATAAGACTTATACACTTATTTACAAAATTCAATTGATTCCCTTCATGTTAATAGCAAATAAAACATTATAATTGGCCTACATGGCACCAGGAAATACTAATTTAGTTGGCAAAATTTTTTCGGGGCCTTACATTCTCCCCCACTTAGGATCATTCGTCCTCGAATTAGGACTAGAGTCCACCCTAACACTTAACATAGCATATCTCTTTTCTCACCTACCTCAAGTCCCTAAATTTTGACTAACTCCCAAATTTTTCAGAAATTTCGGGAGAGTCTCCTTTGTAACTAGGACTATCCACCTGCTAGAGAACCACCAAAACCATCCTAAAAATACATCCACAACTCGATAAAGCACCACAATGTATATATCAAAAACACAAACCTCAGCATTACTAGCACTACTTTATCAAAATGACACCTGAACATGGACTGCACATTTTAGATCATAACACCTATAAGGTACCTTTCAAGTTAAAGCTTATTGATACACAATCAAGCAAAAATATTTTCCTTCCACGATACTTTCAGCCTTCAAGGTGGCCTCCTAGACTCGTAAGCTTTGCCATAACACATTTACTAAAGCAATCCCCACCTCTAAACTTATCCAATAAGGATGATAGCTAGACACCTCGCATAAGCTAACTATCCATCAACATTCACCTTCAATAATTGACACCAGGATGATACACGAATGATATCCACCTACCTTCTTAGATATAGACATGTGAATACACAAAATATATGGCGAACAACTATGGGGAAACTTCATACTCATAGTGCGGCCTAATGTGGAATACACTTATGCAACCTTTATTATCAACCTACATAATATCTTCAGGGGAAATTATTGAGAATAACCTGTTCACCCTTCTAAATTCTAAATTTCTAGGCGAACCCTCACTCTAAACCCTTGATGACTTTCGACAGTTATTCTAAGATGTGTTGTCATAAATTGACCATAAAATTACCTACTGAATGTATGTGATCACAGGGTGACTTTGACATGTTTGAAACTATAATACCCAATAGATTCAATACAGTAAGGAGCAACGGAGTTCAAGATTGGGCTGGAATTATTCAGAAATCCATTTATGCGCTGAGCAGACTATTTCATGAGTTTACATACTAAGAGACACGAGGATTTCTATTAATGATGCTGACATGGTTTAGTCCAGGTGACTACATCAATTATTAGACAAACAAGGCATAGGGGTAACTCGTACATTGGCAATAGGAACCAGGAATATTCAAGCACGTGACCCAGTCATCTTCTGGAGTGTAGGGAAAATCTGTTTATCAAGAATGGGAATACTCTAGACCCTTGAATGCGATATGGGTTTCAAAATACACAAAGTTGAATTACACTCTTAATATTAACTGACACAAGGAATCTATGCCACAAGCCCATGTGGATGAAAATGAAGTTAAACACTTATGAGATTATCATAATTCAAACAGCTTAACCCTCCTTGACAATTGACCCCATATGAGAGAACTAAAGATACGACAACTTGTCTTCCAAATCAATATGCTCATGATATGTGCAAAAATCTGGAGGCACCTAATCTCAACCTTTCACGAGTAAAACCACATAGTTAGGACATCTAAATGTTGGAACGAAATCATGTATTGGCTAGAGGCATTCTAATGGTTAACATAATGCTCTGGGGAGACTGACAAATGACACTCCTATCCACCCAAGGAGGTGGAATACCAAGGGTAGCAAAACTCCCCTCACGCAATAATGATATAGTCAATTATTCTAGAAGTCGAATGAGCAGAAGGCCACGTAACCCAGCCAATCCGACCCATTTAAGACTTTTGGAAACACTACAAAAAAAAGCCTTATTTGGGACCAGCATTTAGCGACAAATTTTAATTATGGTCCCTAAAACTGAACTTATAGGGATGAAATTTTTTTTTGGTCCTTAATATGCAATTTTATCTCATAAATACACGACTAGACCTATTCTGGTCTACACAAAAATTAATATCTGGTCTCTAATGCTGGATTTTAGTGGGATAGGCCGGCGGGAACAAATGAAAGCTAAAAATAAAAATAAAAAACAAAAGGAAATTAAGCTCCAAATTACACGGTATCCTTCAAAATTGTGTTTCACCCTAAAATTTCTCAAACTTTCAGCCTAAAATCCCTAAGAGACTGCCAATCGAACTCCTTCAAAATTCAGAATCTCAGTCGCTACAAAGATCGAGCGAGACGGTGAACTATGTTCAGTTTGATCAAGCGAGACGTCTGTTCAGTTTGATTGAGCGCGGCGAACTCTGTTCAGTTTCTTCGCACTATAGGTATAGTGGAGTCTAGTGGGGTTTCTTTCACTGCCTTTCAGCTTCGGGGAGCCGCCTATGATTGGTGGCGTACTTAT
>MU764208.1:52001-75355 GCA_026770625.1 Nicotiana glauca | reverse complement strand
CTTTTGCCCCCACTTCTATTCAGTATTCACTGAACTGCCCTTTTATTATGCCCATAATACCCCTACCTCCTAAGATTTATTACACTTAAACCCTTTGTTGTATCCCAAATTGCCCCTCAATAGGACTTGAATTCACCAAATAACCCTACTGTCCTTTACCCTTTTACCCCCATTAAATTGATTAATTTCAGAAACAACTATAACCAATCGAATCAAATTAAACTAATTATTCAATTCTAATAACAAACTAATAACAAAACAAAATTATTTCTAAACAACTTTCAGAATCAAATTTAAGAACTAGTGATAATCAGAATCGAAAATTCTAAAAACCAATCAAAAAATCTAATCATTAATTATATTAAAACCCTAATTTCTAATCAGATTACTTATTAAAAATCCTATTTTAATATCGAATCTACCAGTATCAAAACAATGTCAATTTTTATTTCAACGAACAAAAAATTCAAGGTAATTAATAGAAAGCCTTATATCATTTTTATCAGAAACAAAACAAAAAGAAAACAAACACATGCATACAAAGAAATAAAATCAAAAGAAAGAAATAAAGAAGAAAACTTAGCTTTCTTTTATTTGGACAGCCTTCGTTTCTTTTTTTATATTTTTCTTTCTTTTCTTCCAATTTTCCGATATCTGAAGAATTTTGGCTATTTCTTGAGCCTTTGGTCACTGACAGACCTTTCTTTGATATTTTTGGGTTTTTTCAGTGGGTTTTGAGACTTAAGGGTTTCAGTATGGGGCTAAGGACGTAAAGAGGAAGCTATGGTGAGATTTTGGCATGATCTGGACGAAGTGATGTTCGCCGAAATTAGGGTTTCGGCGACATAACTTCGTATATTCGAAGCGATAGGGGATGATTCGAAGGAAACAGGGTTTAGTGGTGGAAAGAGGAGGTCCAGATGGTTATATGGTGTTAAGGGTGTGGTGGTTGGCTTAGGTTGTGTCTCCAGCCGGTAGGTTGCGGGGGGGTTCTGGAGAAAATTGGGGCGACTAGGGTTTGAATCGGGGAAGAAGGGGTGAAATGATATGAAATGAATATAAGGTGTATGTATTTTTACTATATTAAAAGACCCCTATTGATCCCTAACCGTTAGATTAAATGTATCAACGACTCAGATCTCTTAAGCCCCCTAAATGACATCGTCTAGTTTAAATGAAACTGAAGCCTCATCCGTTAGTTTAACCCAATGAATGGCCTGGATTTAAAATACTAAACGCCGTCGTTTTATTCTTTAGAGGGATTAAACCCAGCCGTTAGATTGATTATTTCAATGAGTTGGATTTACTTGACCAAAACGTGGTCGTTTGATATTGAGGCTGGGCAGACCGGGTATTTTCCTTTTTGGGCCTGGACAATTTTTCTTTTTTGGGCTATTAATTTTGGTATAATTCTTGTATTGGCCCACTTTATTTGTATTTGTATTGTATTTTTTTTTTGTATTTTTCTGTATTTTATTTTTCTTTGTATTTTTTATATTTTCTTTTCCTTTTATATTTTTGTATTTATTTTCTGATTTTATTAAATTGTTAAACCAATTATTTTCTAGAATTAATTAACATCTATTTTTGTAGTAAATTTCAATTAAAAACTAAGATGCTATTTTTTTTATTTTCATTAATTTGTTCCGAAAAATGAATTAATACCAAAATTGTAAAATTAAACTCCTAATGCATATGCGTATTTTTGTATTATATATATATTTTTTAAAAATATGAATTATTATGCAACTAATTAACACAAAATGCCACAAATATCAACAAAATTTAAAAATCATTTTGTTTGAATTTTTAGAAATAATTTGCTTAAGGCAAAAATCACGTGCTCACACCCTCCAGCCTTAAGTTCTCAAATCAATGATATTACCACAATCCTCATACTTGGTTTAAATTTTTAGCCAATCAAGTGACTACACATCACACTTATACAATCTTCCCGTGGGACACGCTCCCGCAATCTTCCAAAATAAATAATGGGTCTGCACATCTAAACCATCGGACGCACTAACGCTGAAAAGCGATCCAGAATCCTCAACCAGGATGCGAAACCTCTTCAACCAACACATCAATCTTAGGTGACGCTGAGGACAATACCAATTTAGACTAATCATTCAACCCCTTCCTTTCTCATTCGAGCCTGTGACATCCTTGCCAACAGTGAACTACAACTTTGATCCTCACTTCGTATTTTCATGCTACATACTGCACCCAACGTGCCAACATATGATAGAACACGATTTTTATCGTAACTCCAAAATCATTAATATTTTAACACTTCAGCATATATGAACTTTTCACTTAACTTACTTCAGGAGAATCATAGCAATACACAGGTAATTTTCCATAACCGTAGAATGTGCAAATCTGCAAGTAGTGGTCCAAGCCACCATATCCCTTCCGAAATTCGCTTCCACTTAACAAGCCATAACAGAAGAATGCTTTTGAATAACATCAATTAGAAGAATGCTTTTGAATAACATCAATTACGGCGGCCGACAAGCCTCACGCGTGGCCGCCACAAATCATACACATAACTTGATCTCACGGACCAAACTGATCACTGGCCCTAATATGCCAATTCAACTATGGCTAATCAATTTACCTTCTTCTAATTCCTCTTTCCTTGCCTAAAAAAAATAAGACTAACTCCATTCAACACATAACATGCTCCATCTACACTCACCCCGAGTGTCCTTGAATCACGAGACCAGGCTGTCACAATTCCCACGAACTATTTCATAACACCCAAATGCTACACCACAAGCCAAACATCCCGTAACATTCTGTGCCTCTTATCATAAACTGCTACAAAGCTTGATTCTTCATTGTACCTACAAGCTCGACATCATTAGGCACCACACTTTACCTCTTGAATTCACTAAGACCGTTACTGAGAGCCACCCGCTCTGACTTGGTCCCGAATATAATCGACTCCATGAATCTTCTAGCATAGTAATACCCTCTCAACGAAGCACTTGGAAGAACCACTTCCCTTTAAACCCGCTTCTATACAAGGCATAAATTCTGAATCTTTTCCCAAGTTCGAACATGAGCCCATAAGGCTAACCATAGTACATCCTTAATAATTCCTCCGCTCGATATACTACTTATGGTCTTTTCTCGTAGCTGAATTAATCCATCAACATGCTAATAACCATAAATCACGTAAGTAGTTAATCATACAGCCCAATCATAGGCGGTGAGACTCTCCCACTTAGCTTGAAGCCATCATTCCACCATTCTTGAGTTTGCCCGACCTTTTTACCTCTTACTGACATAACCTCGCGCCATAAGTTATCAAAATTTCTCAGAAACCTCCTGTACATCCCCATCTTTCATATTTTGAGACATTATCCACATTCGCACGACCGATCTCTTTGTTGAACAACCAATATAATTCCTTGCAGAAGCTTCGCCAACCACGCGACCGCTAATCTGCTCACGGGGAATAACCCAGCTAGGGGAATCACCTCCCGACATCTTCCCACGCCGCTGCACGAGGTACATTCACTATGACACCAATATCCCATCTTGAGTCCGAGCTCACCTTCTAGCTGCACAAGTCCATTCTTTCCTCGCGGACATCAATTAAATGTGCGGCAACATCCTTCCAATTCAGGGTTATGATACACCCTCCTTCATTTCAAGCAGCTCCTTTCCGCCATATCAATCTTCTGCCACATAATAGCCCATACTTCAAATCGTACCTACAGACTTCGATCACCAATCCTTAAAATCCCCAATTCGATCCAAACTCTCCTTAAGGCGCGTAGTCTTCCTACTACCAAGCCTATTTGCAACACCCGCCACTCTCCTACTTTGGTGGAACTCATCTCCTTAATCGGTCACTCAACCTTGCTTCTCATACTTGGCCTTCTAGAAATTTTAAACACCGCCTGACACCTCCCACATGTCCTTCTTCATACCTCGCTGCTTAATTGTTGCCCTAAATAAAATCTATCTTCGTGGCACTTGAACCCACCATTGCTACTAACTTTAAACCTTTCCAAAGGTCATCTTTATCGAGCCGTCAACATTAGAAATTTTGATTCGATCTTAAACCGCCACATAATGCGATATCTGACAGCTGTAACTCCAATATTATTTCACAATATCCTGCCATAAAGGCGAATTATAGCAGATTATAACACCGACAAACTTAGAACGTCCAATTAGGAGAACAACACCCCAATGTAGAGGAGAACTCTACCACATTTGCAATTATCACGTTCCATTACTTCCACCAGTCCTCTTCTAACCATCCTCAGTTCGTTTGACTTTCCCCTACCGGGAATAAAATACTGAATCCCATGATTACACACTGAGTAAACCTCCCTTCAATTTATTCACTGCCCGACACGTGGGCAAACGTCCCACCATCATAACAACACTGCGATATAATTGCTCATAAGTATCATGGAAACATGTGCCTAGCCTTAAGACTCTTAGAAGTTCTATTGCTGAGCAAAAACAACATAATATCCCTCCATAATACGACTATAATAGTCCAATCAACTATACCGGAAAAATCATCCCGCACCACATTTGTAGTGCCACTGCAATCCTTCAATTTTTTATTTATAACAAGCGCTCACGTAAGATTTAGTAGGAAGAAATCAAAGAGATAAGCCTCAAAGGAATCGAACCGCACGAAAAGAAAATCAATAAGGGAAGTACTCCTAACAGCCTCGTAGCCTCCCAATGATAAGTACAGTCGTCTCTGTACCGATCCGCGAGACTCTACTAGACTTCCTTATGACTCGTGAAACCGAAGGAAACCTAGTGCTCTGATACCATATTGTCACGACCCAAAATCCACTAAGGGTCGTGGTGGCGCCGGACACCTCTGTCAGGACAGCCAACTAAATTATCAATAAATTCCTCTTTAATACTTTTGAAATCCAGGATTTTTCCTTCATTTTTAAGAAATTTTAAAGGATATAGTTTCAAATCAAATTTAAATATTGAACATTTAATACAATACTTCGAACCATCCTAGAAACCCGGTGTCACAAGTGCATGAGCAACTATCGATATGGAAAAATAAAATACATCATATGTTCGAAATACAATCGACATCGAATAAATAATAAGAAAACACTGTAAGGAACTACACTAGCTGCGGGTCGTTTCGAACAATGCAGCTCACCTAGTCCCAGAGTCATCCATGCTGCCACGCCCAGTAGGCCGCTAGAGGTATACATACCTGTGCAACAAAAATGTACAGAAGTGTAGTATGAGTACGTAATCAACGTGTACTCAGTGAATATCCCACCTAATCCCGAAGGAGTAGAGACAAGATGGTCAACTCTGACACTTTCTGATAGTCCAATGATTATTTAACCTTAATATACATATTAAACAGTGGATTTATAATTTTAGACATGATGTTAATCCAGATAGAGGAAACAAGTAAACACATAATTCTTTCATAGGAAATTTCCAAGATTTCTTTTTATTATTAACAAAATGATCTCGAGCCATAGTGAGGCATGCAACAACTTAAATAAGTCCAGGCAGCAACACAAGCATGAGCAAATCATACCGAGGCGACGACCCAATCCAACAGAAATAAATATACACTTGCTGAGGGTCGATGACGCGCCTATAGATGCATCTATCAATCTGCCGAGGCGTTCGTCCCATTCTAAAATAAACACACACAGACAGACAATCAGTTAAGAAGTAAACATGGAGCAATTATCCAAGAAAGGCAAATTCTCTGTTTAACAATTCAGGAAATGATGTTTAATCTCTTTTAAAATTCGTTTACTAATCAAAGGTGATTTAAGCAATTCAAGTCATCGATGTGTTCATAATTAATCCAAGTATAATATGGTGTTGGGTCCTAACTACCTGGATAATAGCATAATAGTAGTTACGCACGGACTCTCGTCACCTCGTGCGTACGTAGCCCCCAGAAATAGGAGCACATAATCAATCACTTCACCTATGGGGTAAATTCCCCCTCACAAGATTAGAAAGAAGACTCACCTCGCTCCGAAGACTCAAAACCGACATTCTACATTCTTCCGAGGACTCCAATTGATGCACCACACTCCAAGACTAGCCAATTATTACGCAAATCCATTAATATATGCTCAAATATTCATTACAACTAATTTATAGCAATTTCTAACCTCGATTAGAAAGTTGACCAAAATACCAATGGGCCTACGTGCCCAGAATCCAAAACTTTTCAAAGATAAAATTTACCCATAACCTTAGAAACTCGAATATATAATTTTCTCTTAATTCCATACTCAAAATCGTAATCAAAATCCAAGATTTCTAATTTCCTAGGTTTTCAACCAAAACCTCAATATTTACTGTAATTTTCATGCTTAAAGCCATATATAATTGATATATTCAACTCAAGAGTGGTGGGGATAACTTACCTTAACATAGATGACAAAATCCCCCTTTGAAGCTCTCCAAAAATCGCCCTCAAGCCATGAAAAACGGGTGAAATGAACCAAAACCCCGATTTAAAACGAATCTCTGCCTTTAGTCATTTCCGTTTCTGCGAAAATTTTACCGCTTAAGCGGTTCCGCTTCTGCGGATATCTTGCCGCTTCTGCGGCTCCCATCCACGTCCAGGCCTTCTGCTTCTGCGGTTCTCCACATCGCAGGTGCAGTCCACTTCTGCGGAAAACCCAACCGCATCTGCGGATCCCTGCAGCTCCAACCAAAACTGCTTCTGCGGTTACTTCCTCTCTTCTGCGGGGCCGCTTCTGCGGTCCTATTTCCGCTGAAGCGGAAATACCAGCAACACCAGCCTTCCCAAAAATCCATTTTTCGATCCGTTAACCACCCGGAATCCACCCGAGGCCCCCAGGACCCCAATCAATCATACCAACAAATCCCATAACACATTGCGGACTTGTTCGAAGCCTCAAATCACATCAAACAATGCTAAAATCATGAATTACACCCCGATTCGAGCTTTATGAACTTTGAACTTTCCAACTTCTATTTCTGATGCTTAAGCATATCAAATCACGTCTGATTGACCTCAAATTTTGCACACAAGTAATATTTGATATTACGGACCTACTCCAACTTCCGGAATTGGATTCCGACCCTGATATCAAAAATTCAACCTCCAGTCAAAACTCCTCAAAAACCTTCAAATTTCTATCTTTAGCCAAATGGCTTCAAAATGACCTACGGACATCCGAATTCACTTTCGATCGCGCTGTCAACTCCAAAATCACCATACGGAACTACTCCCAGTCTCGGAATCACAAACGAACATCGATAACGCTGAAATGCACTTCAATCCAAACTTAAAAAATTTCTTCCAAAAGGCTAACTTCCACAATAGGCACCAAAATACTCCTGTGTTATCCAAAACCCTTACTGGGCATATGCCCAAGTCAGATATGATTATACGAACCTGCTGGAACCTTCATATCCCAATTCCAAGGTCATTTACTCAGAAATCTAATTTTAGTTTATTCTTTCAACTTTAAGCTTCTCAAATGAGAATTTTCATTTAAATTTATCTCCGATCTTCCTGAATTTAAATTTCCGACCATGCGAACAAGTCACAATACCTGAAATAAAGCTGCTCATGACCTCAGACTGTTGAACGGCGCGCTAGGGCTTAAAACGACCGGTTGGGTCGCTACAGCGAATATGGCATGCGTATCTATAATTTGAAAATGGCTTTTTCTTCCTGATGTGTGTGGCAATCAGATTCTTTCGGGTTTATTTGTTCCTCGCCCTTTTCCTATAAAATTTAGACACAATTTTATATATTAGAGTCAATTCCCTACCAAATGTCAAATCAAAAATCAATGTTAAAAAAAAAATATAAAAAAAAAAGTGTGAATAATGACAGAGGAAAAGTATTAAAAAGTACAAAGGAAAAAGTATGATCAGCATACGGAATGACTTAATAGCATGTGTTAAAGGGAAACAGAAAAAGAAAAAGATGCTTGCCGCTCCAAGAATACCTTTGCTTCATTAGAGCTCCAATAATGAACTAATGCATGCCATTGATCCTTTTCCACTCTATCTAGATGTTTAGCTAAGAGCTTATTATTGTTGTCGTATGGCTTATGACCGGTTCTTTTTCCTTCATCCTTCCTTTCTTTCCATTTAGTCCCAACTGATACATCAAAATATATATATAAAAGCATAAAAGCAATAAGCATCTTAGTATGTAATTTTTTCTTTTTTTTAAGCACCTTAATATGAGCCCATATCCTGTTCTTGAACAGATCAGGTGCAAGCCTCCAATATTTATGATTTAATGGAGCTAAAAATCCATTTCGTGTTATGATTAAGCAAAATCAAACTATAGAACATCAAAATTAACATCTTGAGTGAATAAAACATACAAAAAACTAGTATCAAAGTGATATTTAATTAAACAAAATTTAGGACTCTTTTATATTGATCTATTAACTGAGATCATGTTAATCTATTCCTTTTCAAACAACACCACTCTTTCTATACAGTAGTTTAAGTAGAAACATAATTTGCAAGCAAACTTAAGGAGCATAAATTATTATAAAAGAAAAAATCTAGTGAGAACTTTCAGAACACAACAATCTCATATTGAAAATACGGAATAGACAAAACAAATTAAAGATCTACCCAAAAAAAAATTCTTTCATCACCGTCGATTAGTTAACTATGTCTCAGGCCCTAACAAGTTAAAGTTGCCTATAAAAATCCATGTTCTTTGTATTCTGTTTAATAAAATGCAAACAATTATGAAAATAATGAAAATTGTTAGCCAAAACTGATATGGGCATCACTGTAATGGTGCAAACATGGGTGCAATCAAGTAATATCCAATTTATTCTATGTTCGCTGCGTCACACCAATGATCACTAATTAATTCTATGAACAACAATAAATTTACTCACTAACTAGTAGATAAAGAACAAATGAACAGTTTCACTTTCACTTTTCAATTTCATACTTTAATTGATCAAACAGAAATTAAAACTTAGCAAGGAGGCTTCCAGACTATTGTAAGGGCTAGGAGCGTAGGACCATTTAAGAAGACCCATTTGTTAACTTCCTTCCGATCCAATTGAAGTTAGCGAGGAGACTCCGAGAACATTATTTTTGTTACCTGCAAAAACTCGAATATCACATGCATAAATTCTTTTAAAAATAACATCTGAACAATCTAAAAAATAAAGAAAACTATTACCTGAACTGGATATCTATAAATATTTGAATTTGCACTATTTTGTGGAGAATTAGCGGCGTTGAAAGCAATCTGAAGAAAATAGCTAAAATCCTTCAAAAACCTCAGCGCTAAAACCATCTCCTTCTCAAAGTAACTACGATAGCATAGTGGAAAGCTAAAATTAGGTCTTTTGAAGAATTATAACTAATAAAGGAAACTGTATTTTTTAGAATTTGGATGAGGGAAACCAAAATTCTTGCTGCCAAAATCTTTTCCCTCTAAATCTATATACAATCCGTACAACTTTATTTAGAATACTCATTTGTAGTGGGGCAATATATTCAGAGCCAGAGATGAAATTTGACTAAAATTGGATTGAACCGATTTGAAGGTACTTCTAACAAAGGAGCCCTAGGAAACGGCTAATCTTTGGACCATTATTTAGCCATTGTGGTTAATTATAAATATAGGTTTCCTCGATCCTACATATAGTTTAGTTTTATATTTTTATCTTTAAATTCAACATCTAATAATTAGTAGCAATAATTTTTTTTATGGAACATTGAACTTTTAGTGAAAAAGTTTTAAACCGGCAACATTATTTCAAAAGGGTTAACATTTTACTTAATAGGAGAATCTTTTAATTATAAAAATAACATGATAAATAATATAGAAGGTACTTTAAAAAAATTTAAAAGATCAAAGAAACTCACAAAAAAATAAAATTTAGAATTTTTTTATAAGTATCAATAATACAATAATATTAAATTTGTTATGAGATACAGATCAACTATAATGTTTGAACTTTCATATAATTAAAATATTAAATTTTTTGAAAAAAATATTAACAAGCTACACATTAAATTACCTCTCAAAAAGTAAATAATCAATAAACTTTATAAATACTATAGTTTAAAATATTAATCCTTCATAAATAGTACAATTGTAGTAAAAGAATAAAAGTCTCATAATTTTGGGAGACGTAAAGCTAAGAAATAAAGAGCAATAGCAAGTAAAGACATAAATTTCGACTATTCATTTTCAGAAGAAATATTCAAACGGTATTCACCTCATGATGTTCTCACTCAAATAGTAAATTATATAATACTATGACTCGATATTTTAGTTAATCTCAATTTTCATATCACATATATGAATAGAATTTTTATCATCCATTTGTTAAATTATGTTGATGTTCAATTACTAATAGAAAATTTAATATATGATTTACTTATTAACTCTTGAACGTTGAGAATAAGCGTGTTCAGACATCTAAGGTGTATGCCTCATAAACCTAAGCCTCACATATGAGCCTTCGAACAAGTGCCTCACCCAAGAGTGAGTCTTGGACGAGTCCCAGAAAGACTTTTAAGACATTGATTGACAATCACATAACTTTCGGAGGATAAATATCACAATATAAAATGCAATAATATAAATAATGATGTTTTGATTATAGACAAAGAATTATTTAACAATTAAAAAATACAACAAAAAATTCAACATTAGATGTAAATGTTCGTAATTATAGACTGATAATATGACATTTAAAGTAAAACTCATTTTTCTTTTTGACATTTGTATCAAATGTCATAAATTTTACGATATTTTGTTCAAACATCATGTTTTTATTATATTTTGTATCAAATACCATTTTTTTTTTGTATTTGTATCAATTGTCGTTGTTTTATTGACATCTTATATCAAATGTTATTTTTTTACAATATTTAGTATCAAATGTTGTAGTTTTTACGACACTTCTTCATAATTGCCATTGTTTTTCGATATTTTTTCATGAATGTTGTTGTTTTTACGATATTTTGTATCAAATGTCATTTTTTTACAATATTTAATATCAAATGTCACTATTTTTATGACATTTTATATCAAATGTCATAATTTTAACGATATTTCTTCATTAATGTCGTTGTTATTATGACATTTTCTATCAAATGTCATATTTTTATGACACTTAGTATCAAATATCGTTATTTTTGTGATATTTTGTATCAAATGTCGTAGTTTTTATGAAATTTGTTCATAAATGACATGAATTTCATGTTTTTCAGACACCTATTTCAAATGTCACTAAATAAATATCGTCGTATCCTCACTTTCTTGTAGTGTGTTGATGTATTTGAGTTCAGACAGGTGGTTAGTTTGTGGCATTCATGCAAGTCATCCATGTATGCTAGGCCAAACAACAAGACAACCATGACTAGTGAGGGATCAGACATAGGTGTTGTCGAATTAGAATTTGAGTTGAAAGAAGAGGCCCGAAGGTTGAAACGACAGATAACGGAGATGTACCAGGCTTGGATTAGTGGGCACCCTCTACCCTCATTCCCCACCAACTACACCGAAAGTCTTGATGTCGTCCCACTACCATCACAATCCCAGATTCCCAATGCCGTTGGACTCTCCTCACAACATGCCCCAGGCTTTACCCCTTGCCACAACTACCCTGGCATCTTGTCCCAGCCTTTTCATGTTCCACCCGCCAATACAAGCATGTCATTAACTACTCCCGTTTTTGCAGCTCCTCCCCATGCCAGCATCCCTCTATCTTTTAGTGAAACCTTGTTCAAAGTTCCTGATGCCCAATACTATGGTACAAAACCAACTTTCAAGACCTCGAATCCATACTGTTGCGCTCCTCATTTCGGGCCTCCCATTGAAATTGAAAAATCCGCTAAGGATTGTGGAGCAAGATGATGTATTTAGAAAATGTGTGATATCTGTAAAAGGGTCTTCGAATGGTGTCAGGGCAAATCGGAAAAAGCCAAATTTGGTGGTACTAGGAATGCCAAGCAAGCCTGTTGTAGTTGTGAAAGGGTCCCATTACCCTTGTTGCTATTAAATCAGCGACTCAGTTACCAGCGGTTGAGACAAAGGATATCCCATGGAACTACAAGAGAATGATAATGACACACAAGGGAAAAGAAGGGGAGGAAGAATTTGTTGAGATCGAAGGACCGACTCATTTCGGAGAATGTCTTACCTCCAAAGAATTAAGGAAGGCCAAGCTCTTCAAGGGTAGCCAAATGCTAGTGAAGAAACCGGTGACCGAAGAAGAGGTCGAAGAGTTCTTGAAAAAGATGAAAGTGCAAGACTATTCTATTATTGAACAATTAAGGAAAACTCCAACTAATATTTCCCTGTTATCTTTGTTGACACAATCGGATGAACATCGCGGGGCCATAATGAAGATTCTGAAAAAGGCACTTGTTCCTGATAACATCATAACAAATCAATTAGAAAAGATTGCTAGCAGGATCTTTGAAGCAAATAGGACCACTTTTGCGGATGATGAGCTTCCTACAGAGGGTACAGAACACAATCGAGCTCTTTGTATCATGGTGAAGTGCAAAAATTATTTTGTCACCAGGGTGTTGGTTGATAATGGATCTAGTGCAAATATTTGCCATCTGTCCACTTTGCAAAAGTTGAAGATCAGCACTGAAGGAATCCATATGGACGGTGTAGGTGTTCGAGGTTTTGATGGGAAAGGAAAAGGTTCTACTGGAGATATAACACTTGAATTGGTGATAGGGCCAGTTGGTTTCAGTATGGAATTTCAAGTGCTAGACGTGGTCGCCCCGTATAATTTATTATTGGGTAGGCTTTGAATACATGCGACTAAGGCAGTGCCATCGTCATTACATCAAATGGTGAAATTTGAGTGGGACAAACAAGAGATAGTTATACGTGGGGAAGAGGCTTTATCCTTTCCTGAAGATTCATCTGTTCCATTTATAAAGGCTGGAGATGATCAAGGACCTTAGCTTATCAAACTTCCGAAATGATGTCTGTCGAAAAGATTCCTGAAGGAAAATGCATTCCAAGGCCAAGGCTATCACCTTCGATCTGCATGGTAGCTAATGAGATGTTGAAGTATAGTTTTATGGCGGGTAAAGGTCTGGGCGCATCTTTGCAAGGCATTGTGTAGCCCATATCTCTACTTAAAAATATGGTACATTTGGTCTGGGGTTCAAGCCTACAGGGGATGATGTGAAGAAGGCTACAAAGTTGGAAAAGAAAGCACGGCCGCTCTCTAGGCCTATCCCACACCTCTTCAGGACTTTTGTCAAGTCAGGTGTAGTAAAGCGTCCGGTGTCTGCATTTTCAAAGCCTGTGGTTGTCTTTGATGAGGAGTTGATTTGAGGGGGTCCAAAGTGTGTTTGACAAAGTGAACAAGATAGAAATTAGGGAAGGTTCTGGTGATGAAGAGGTGCATTTTGTCAGGCCGAATATGATGCTTAGCAATTGGGAAGCCGCTCTTCTCCCTGATCAGAGGGAGTCTCGGTAGTTTTCCTTGTTCTCCTTTCTTTTTGGGTCATTCTAGGGTTGTGACCTAGAATTTTACTTTTCGCTTGTTTGATGAACAAACCCTTTTATCCTTTGTCTTCAATGAAATGCAATTTCCCTTTTTCCATCACTCCTGATAGTTTTTACTTTTGTTTTCTTTCTGTACAATTCTTTTATGCTGGTTTCAATGACATGACATGCATGAAGAGTCTTCGACCGAGTTCTAAAAGCAAAGTTAATTTTGAGAATCCAAAATGGAGTGTGATGATGAAGCACAGATTGATGATGATGAATGGGTCGAAACCCGCCTGGAACAATTGAGTTTGATCGATAACAAAACGATTGGCTGCAGTATGCCTGGACAGTTGTATCAACAGTAAATAGCAAGAGCATATAATAAAAAGGTGCGTCTACAAAAGTTCGAGATGGGTCAGTAAGTACTGAGATGTATTCTTCCGTATCAGGCTGAGGCCAAAGGCAAATTTTCCCCAAATTGGCAGGGGCCGTTCATCGTAACGAGAGTATTGTCCAATGGTGCTTTATATTTAACAGATATAGAAGGCAAGTGCATTGAAATGGCCATCAATTCTGATGCGGTCAAGAGATATTATGTATGATCTTCTTTGGTTTAATTGTATTTGCTTGTACTTGGCATGTTTTGAAGATTGGAATGACGAAGGCATTTTGGTTCTGCTATCTAAACACTTTATCTCTCGTTACCTCTTTGAGCCTTGTTTGTTTCCTTTCATAACCCTCTTTTGGAATCAGTAGCAAAGATCAAAAGCAAAAGTGTGAAAGATACGTAAAAGAAAGAAAAGAAAGAGAAAAGAAAAAACAAAGAAAGGAAAGAGAAAAGAAAAAGAAAGAAAAAAAACAAAAGAGAAAAGAAAGAAAGAGAAAAAAAGGAATTTTTATGACATGAACTACGTTCGACCTGATTCCTTTTAAGGATACGTAGGCAGCCTCATGGTTCGGTCCCATCAAAGTAAAAATCCAAAAGTCCCCAAGCAAAGAAACTGGGCAGAAGTTGTGATTGTTATAAGAAATCTGATTCCGAATGTTGTAATTTTAAACCCATTTGAATTTTTTTGAGCCTTTAATACCCTTTCTTTCTAACCCTATCCAAAAGCCCACATTATGGCCCAAAGAAAGACCTTATGATTAGTCTTTAAGAAATGCCAAGTTGAGCAAGAAGAGGTGATTCATATCAAGGGCAACACTCCAGTCCAAGCAGGAAAGTAATGAAAAATGAGAGAGTCTTATTGGTGAAAACCCTCACGGGCACCGTAAGGCAATGGGAGCTGAGAGAAATCAAAAATGAGAGAGTCTTATTGGTTAAAACCATTACGGACACCGTAAGGCGACGAGAGTTGAGAGAAATGAAAATGAGAAAACCCTTACGGGCACCTAAAGGCGAAAGTGAGTTGAGAAGTGAACAAATGGGAGAGTTTTGTGGGTGAAAACCATTCAGGACACCGCATGATGAACAAGGTTAGGGTTTGGGGTAAAGAAATCAGGTTGTGGAACTCTGGGGCAATAAAGTATGGCAACTGAAAGTTGATTGGTTGGACGGACTGAGCCGATTAGTCCGAAATGCATGTCATGATCAATGGTACCAGTTGTTCCACTCAGATAAGTCTCTTTTCTTTTTCTTTTTTAGCAAGTCGTTCGGTTTTGGATTTTCTTTATTCTTAACTCTCAAGGTCATTGCATTTTATTTATTTTGGGGTTTTTGTTTCTCTACGATGTTCCAATGTTAGTCTTGGAATTCAAAGCTCACTACCAGCTTCCAAAATTGCAAAGCACAGTGTGGCCAGAACATACCAAAGATAACATGATGTAAAATGGGATACAAGGAATCACCGAAAGTTTCATCAGTAGAATGACTTGGTAATGTCGTGGGAGATGCAAAGGTTCAGATAAAGGGGTTAGAGGTGTAAAACAACTGTGTGGGTATAGAACACTCAGGTCGTCAAAGGTCATGGGGTTTGAAAATCAGTCAGAAAGTCAAGCGGTTCAGGGCCAGTTAGGGGAAGCAGGTCAAAGCAAAACACGGCGGCGGAGACATCTTCAGCAAGAATGCCATCAACTAACCACCATTTCAAACTGACAAGATTTTTCTTTGATTGAAACAAGGAACAAAATTTCATCTGTTTTAGAGAAACTCTCCGTAGGGGAAAGAGCAAGCACCAAAGCAGGTTTGACCATAAACTCTTAGGACCTTCCTGGAAAATGTGGCTTAGTTAAATTTCAAAACAATCATGAATACATAGAGGAATGTAAGTTGGTTTCAGTGTTTGCATGTTTAAGATAAGATTCAATTAGGAGTTTTTAGGACCTTCCTGGATAATAGGATGTAGTTTAAGACCCTTTTAGATAACAGGACTTAGCGGAAGTAATACCATTAGAAGATACAACTTAGATCTATAATTGACGTTTAATTAAGCGTTGTCGGGACCTCCCTAGATAATAGGACTTAGCTTTCAAATTCATAATAATAGTTGGTAGAATGATTCAGTTTAACACTCACCAATGTGCCCAGCTACAAAATTGGGGCAGAAATTTTTCTTTGTTTATTTTGTTGAAATCAGGAGCCCACCTGGAGAACAAGGAAATACATTCAAGTTTCAGCATTCAGGAGCCCACCTGGATAACAAGGGAGTACATTTCAAGTTCAACAATCAGGAGCCCACCTGGAGAACAAGGGAATATATTCAATTTTCAGAAATTAGGAGCCCACCTGGAGAACATGGGAATACAATTTAAGTTCAGCAATCAGGCGCCTACCTGGAGAACAAGGTAGTACAATTCAAGTTTTAGCTTTCAAGTTCTTATTAATATTTGGTAACATGATTCAGGTTAACACTTACATATTTTCCCAGCTACCAAACTAGGGTAGAAAATTTTCTTTGGTTTGTCTATTTTTGTTGGAATCAGGAACCCACCTGGAGCACAAGGGAATGCATTCAAGTTTTAGCAATCAGGAACCCACCTGGAGAACAAGGGAATAAATTTCGAGTTTAGCAATCAGGAGACGCCTGGAGAACAAGGGAACACATTCAAGTTTCAGCAATTAGGAGCCCACCTGGAGAACAAGGGAGTACAATTCAAGTTTTAGCTTTCAAATTCTTACTGATATTTGGTAACATGATTTAGTTTACAATCACATATGTGCCCAGCCACCAAACTGGGGCAGAAAGTTTTCTTCGTTTTGTTTGTTTTGTTGAAGTCAGGAGCCCGCCTGGAGAACAAGAGAATACATTCCAAGTCAGCTGTCAGGAGCCCGCCTGGAACAAGGGAGCACATTTCAAAGTTAGCAGTCAGGAGCCCGCCTGAAGAACAAGGGAGCACATTTCAAGTCAGCAGTCAGGAGCCCACCTGGAGAACAAGAGAGCAGATTTCAAGTTCAGCACTCAGGAGCCCACCTGGAGAACAATGGAATACATTTCAAGTTCATCAATCAAGAGCCCACCTGGAGAACAAGGAAGCATATTTCGAAGTCAGCAATCAGGATCCCACCTGGAGAACAAGGGAGTACAATTCAAGTTTTAGCTTTCAAATTCTTACTGATATTTGGTAACATGATGTAGTTTACAATCACATATGTGCCCAGCTACCAAACTGGGGAAGAAAGTTTTCTTTGTTTTGTTTGTTTTGTTGAAGTCAGGAGCCCGCCTGGAGAATAAAGGAATACATCCAAGTCAGCAGTCAGGAGCCTACCTGGAGAACAAAAGGAGCACATTTCAAAGTCAGCAGTCAGAAGCCCGCCTAGAGAACAAGGGAGCACATTTCAAGTCAGCAGTCAGGAGCCCGCCTGGAGAACAAGTGAGCACATTTCAAGTTCAGCAGTCAGGAGCCCCCTAGAGAACAAGAGAATATATTTCAAGTCAGCAGTCAGAGCCCACCTGGAGAGCAGGGAATACATTTCAAGTTAGCAGTCCGGAGCCCGCCTGGAGAGCAGGGAGCCCGCCTGGAGAGCAGGGAGCCTGCCTGGAGAGCAGGGAATACATTTCAAGTTTAGCAGTCATGAGCCCGCCTGGAGAGTAGGGAGCCCACCTAGAGAGCAGGGAATACATTTCAAGTCAGTAGTCAGGAGCCCGCCTGGAGAGCAGGGAATACATTTCAAGTCAGCAGTCAGAAGTCCACCTGGAGAGCAGGGAATACATTTCAAGTCAGCAGTCAGGAGCCCACCTGGACAGCACGGGAATACAATTCAAGTCACCACTCAGGAGCTCGCCTGGAAATCATGGGAATACATTTCAAGTTCATCAATCAGGAGCCCGTCTGGAGGGAATGGGAATATTATTAAGCTCAGCAGTCAACGTCCACCTGGAGAAAAGGAAAACATCTCAAAGTACAATTCAAATTTAGCAATCAGGCATCCACCTAGAGAAAAGGAAAGCATCTCAGAATGTAGTTCAAGTTTTGACAGTCAGGCATCCACCTAAAAAAAGGGAAAACATCTCAAATTACAATTCAAGTCGACAACAAAGGAATTTCACCGGAAGAATACAAGTCGGCATGGCAACAAAAGCTACAAGATCAAGTTGGAAGAGATAGATATGTTTTGTAAATCATATACCATAGTTTAGTCTAGCTTCTTTTTATTTTGACATGGTGTAATAAGGGCTTCAGTAAGTAGTAGCAGCAGCAGTAGCAACAGTGAAACCATAACTTCATGGTAGTCCCAGCTACCAAACATTCCTGAACTACATTGACCTGATTCCTTTTTAGCCAACGATATGTAGGCAATCTCAGAAGCAGGGTGCGGTCAAATCTTTCAAAAATGCTTCCCACGTAGTATTCAAATGGGCAAAAATCGCTCGTATCCGCTCACTTTATCTTTGCACGAAAACTCTTCGTGTTTTCGGGCAAAGGGGGGCAGCTGTGAGCACATGATTTTTGCCTTATATGAATTACTCCCATAACTTCAAAACAAAATAATTCTTTTCATTGTTTGCAATTTTGTGGATCTTTGTGGTATTTTTTGTTATGGTTTGCATTTGTCTGTGCATGTTCATTTTATTTTAGTTAATGAAAAAATACAAAAAATGTGTTGCATGTGCATTTAGGAGTTAATTTTGTATTTTAAGAATTAATTAGTAATTAAGTTATTTTATAAAAAGGAATATCACAAAAATAGTCTAATTTTCACCTTTTAATTTCAAATCTGTTACCCTCGAATCTTAGCGGGGCTTCTCGAATCTAGTTTTGAAAGAGAACCCAAGAAATCCCAAAGGCCCGAATCGGTGAGTTTTGGGAGATTTTAGGCCTAAATCAATTGTATTCGTGCGTCTTTTATATAAAAACACACGATTAATTTTGGATTGGGCCGAAATCGATGATTTGAAGGTTTTCTCCTATCTCGTTTTGTCCGAATTCCTTTTAGGTATTTTTTCTTTCTTTATCTTCTTTTCAGTTTTCTCTCTTTTCTATTCCGCTGTTTCTTCTTTCATTTGTTGTTTTGTTTGTGTTCATGCAAAAGTCATCTATTCATGCATGACCCATTTGATTTTTAACACAATTATCTATTTGGTTGTTTAGGATTAGTGGAATCAGTTTCTTTTTTCTCTTTTAGGTTTTGGGCTTTAGTTTTAAAATTCCAGCTTTCCTTTCTCTTGTTCAATTTTAGGCCAATTTTGTTTTAAATGATGAATATCTGATTGATTTCAATTGACGCCTGGGAATTAAGCCCAAAAGGAATTAAGTTGGGTTTATTTGGACCCATTAATTCGGGTCATTGAAGCCCAGGTTATGTTTGATTGCCAAGGTAAATAATAGGGGCATGGGGTTAGTTTGGGTATTTGGTTGAGGGAATCTGGGGTGTAACTACTTGGGAAGCTTCCTAGAAGCTGGGGAGGGGACTATTTTGCAATTCTGAAAACTAATTAAGGTTAGCTAAGCAAAATAAAAAATTAGAAAAGGGCCTATGTGCAAAACTGAAAACCTGAGGCTGCCATACTTGCCTTGCCTATAAAGGCATCTTTTCTTGCCTTTCAAGGCAGACACCTAAGAGATAAAAACTTCAGAAAACTGAAACGGCTAAAAAATTGGTCAAGAATACTATTTCATTGAACTTCTGTTCTGAATTTTGAAGCTTTCTTTCATTACTAAAACAATTTTTAAGTTCCCTTTAAGGTGAAAAATGGTTTGAACTTAGGTATTGAAAGAGCTGGGTTAAATTGTTGATTGGTGCACTATTTTATCGAGTTTTTCTGGTTGGATTTCACTGTTCAAATGCTGAGTTATTAAAATATGGGCCGACTGCTATTGCATGCTGCTGATCCTTTCATTTTCTATTATTTTTGCTTTCCAGGTATGCATTTCTGCATCCCCTCTAAATGTAAAGCTTGATTTGGAATCAAAATATGGAAATCTGGAGCTTTGAGTTATATTCTCCTTTAGTTGGTTCATAGATTAGCTTATTTGCCCATTATGTTTTCTTTTTAATCTAGCCTACTGCCTTTCGAGCTATGGATATGTGATTAAGGGCTGAACTTTAAATATCGTGTAACATGATAGTTTGGTTGATGTCCATCCTAGTTTAGCCTCATAAAATACAGTCATTTGTATTGCTTATTTGTTTAAGATCAGTACCTGAATTTGTTTAGATGCAATTGATTCTTTTTATGTACCAAGTAAAGTTTTCAAGGCTACTATGGTATGGATTTGTACCTTGCATGCAAGTTGAATGGATATTTAGGGTCATAACTTTGAGTTTGATCTATGCAATGAGTCTTAATGTTACTGAATGTCTTCTTGCCTATAGCAAGGATCAAGGTGTGATCTAGTTTAAATTAGTTCATATTTAGCTTAGTTCTGCTTTTAGAACATAAATCTTGTGTCACAAACTTCTGGTGTATTGTCTTGTGGAACTCATGTGGGGTACTTGTGTTCTTGAAGAACTGCGATTCAAGC
Organism: Nicotiana glauca; assembly: GCA_026770625.1. Lineage (NCBI taxonomy): Eukaryota > Viridiplantae > Streptophyta > Magnoliopsida > Solanales > Solanaceae > Nicotiana > Nicotiana glauca. Next base: position 54,957 of record MU764208.1, on the reverse strand, counting down.
AATGAATTTATGATTCAGCAAGTCACAAAACTTGTGTAATTGTGTGAGTTTTCCATTGGCATTGGCAGCATCACAATTAGGATTTGGATTTCATGTAATATGTTGATAATTTAGCTTGTTAACTAATTAATAGACTCTTTTCAGTCCAGTGTATTTTTTTAGACAATAATGATTACTTGGGGTTGCCCTTTTAAGCAAATGCTTATCCTAATATGGCTGCTACATTTTCATGGCAAATTGGTTCAGAAATGCATGAAAGGTGTTGTCAAAAGTTGAGTTCTTTAGGACGTATTTCAGAAACGTTTATTTAATTTGATTCCTGTTCCATATCGGTTCCAGTTAGTTAGCATTTTCTTTGATCAAAAATCAATTGGAGGTATGAGGTTGGGCCTAACGCGGGCCCAGATGAGGATTAATCCAATTTAGACTCTTTTCTTCACCATGAATAAGGCTCATTTAAGATCAAGGCTTAACGATTTCATAAAGAGATCTGCCCAGTTGCTTTTGCAATAATTTTCTTCGGGCTAGTGGGTCTCTAATACCCTGCTTTAGGTCATCTCATAAGGTAAAGTCCTTAGATAAAAATAATTAGAATCCTTTAAGTTTTCCTTAATTAATGAGTGGAGGTGAGCCTTTGTTAGATAATACAAAATAGTTATGGAAGCCCTTAAGTAGAATAATTTGAGGTGCACCGTGCTGAAAAAAAATAATAATTGCATGGCCCTCATTTAATTAATTTTCTTTTAAATTCTTATAATTCGAGGCGTTCCATTTAGCAAATTTCCATGTCCCTCGCAAAGTTCAAAACGCGTAGTTGCTTTAGGCGCGTTATTTAATAATTTACTTTCCTAAACTTGGGTGCACATTTATATGACCCAAATCCAAATCTCAACCTTAGATAAAATGTGTTATGGGCTACGGGTGCATTTATGTGACGTGTCCCGAAACATATTTTAAATAGCGTTGCAATCTGTCTTAAAAAATAATTAAATAAAAGCGGTCAAAAGTTCAAATTGCACATAGGTTCAAAAATTCATTAAAATTAGGTAATAGGCTAAATTATAATAGTTGAGCAACCGTTCTAGAACCACGGAACTCGGGAATGCCTAACACCTTCTTCCGGGTTAACCGATTTCCTTACCCGGATTTCTAGTTCGCAGACTATTAAATAGAGTCATCCTTTTCCTCGATTCGGGATTTGAACCGGTGACTTGGGACACCATAAATATCCCAAGTGGAAACTCTGAATCTCTTAATTAAATAAATCTTGTTTCGATTGTCACTTCAATTTGGAAATAACTCTCTTTATTATACCTCTTCCGGGGGTGTGGTAAAAAGGAGGTGTGACAGATATGTGTAAAACGCGTAGTAGACCGAGCAATGTATATGCACTATTCATGACCCATCAGAACTAGTTCAATGTGATCAAGGACTCTCCATTTGGTTTTTGAACGTTGTGAGCGCCGCGACATCCATCATAGAAATAACAGGTTCGAACTCATCCTCAGCATGGTTCTTAAAGTTAGTCCTCGCCTTACCTGGCGAGGAACCAATCATCCACGGTTGGAAACTTCTCATTTTCTGTCGTAACTACATCTTCTTCATGTGGAGCCATATCAATTTCCGGCGCAAGGGCACCAACAACTCTCTTTGGGTCAGGGGATGCACTAGCCATCTATTCTTTGGTAGCAAAAATCAGGAATGATAAGGGAAAAAGGTAAGTCACAAGAATTTTTAACAGAAGCAAATGTGAAACTGAGGGAGAAGAAGAAAAGCTGCGAAAGTCTCTCTTGAGCGACTAGGAAACACATCATTCGAATGTAAGAGTTTCCCCCATTTATAAAGATTAAATACCCAGAGCGGGAAAACCAAGTGCCGCTATTTTGAAAATAGAAAGGGCATGAGAAATGATGTAACACACATAGAACGTGCGCCATAATGATGCATGATGAATTAATGACATTTTGAACTGACGCGATGGTTAGGTGCAACTTTCGGAATGTCACACCGTTATCTTGCTATAGGTTGTCCCCCTATCAACCAAAATGCTTAGACTTCTCAAACTTTCGAATTAGCAAGGTCCGCCTACTGAGCCCGCCTAGTGGCGACCCTGACAGACGGAGGGACTAACTATATGGGTCAAAATCTAATCAAGAAGAATTCCGCACGTAAAGGGGAGACAAGGATCAAGAAAGCAAAAGGAGTATTTAAGAGGCTCTATGGTGGTGAATACCTCAGCCACGGGTGAGGTCGTGCACCCGAAAGGACTGTGCGACAAAGTAAATGATACGGTGCTTTAGAGGGTTAATCTAAAGTATGATCAAAAGATTGAGGTACCCTGGTTAAGAACCGTTGGGCAAATGAAAATACCTGGTATAAATACTAGACGTAAAAATCGAAAATGGGGGGCTGCAAGATCTCAGAAATCATCATTCATAACAACGAGAAACCAAAAAACCTACTGGAGATAGGGGGAAAGTCCAGAACCATGCATTCATATGTAATCATTATCGCTACATAAATAAAAAGAAGTTTGGTTCACGAATCGGTGAACTCCTTTCTTTTATTCCTTTAATTTACTTTATATTATGAATTGATGTTGTTGAGTATGTTACTCCATTGTGTACCGAAGGTGTGAAATGTGCTCATAATCGATCCTTGTGTCCAACCATTTTGTCCCTTTTGCTCATTATTTTCTGATCTAGAGTTAATTATTTTTAGCTAGAATTGATCATTCTTTTTATTATTTATATCAGTTTACCAAAAGGTTTGAAAAATATTTCGGTCAAACAGGCATGACGATGTAATTGAAAGTGTCTTTTGCAAAGGCTAATCGATACATCAGACTCATTTGAGATATTTTCTTCAAAATTTGTGAAGCTAATAGACATGAATCTTCACTAGCTAGATAACATGTCATTTGATATAACAAGAAAAACAAAACAATTTTTTTAAA